>JAHHZJ010000939.1:0-40984 GCA_021437245.1 Aegilops speltoides
CATCTTGTACTCATGCGGCGTGAAGCCAAGAACAAAGGCATTCGGCATCGGTCATATATATGTGGAACGATATCTCCACTATAGAGGACAAAGAAATTTTGGGCGTCGGGCAAAAAAAGCGAGAAAATGAAGTACTTTCAGGGCGCCATAGAATGGACACATGTTCTTGAAAGCGGTCATAATTTTGTCATTGAGTCCATGTCGGATCCATATGTACTCAAAGCTGCTTTCTGTGGCGTCGAATCGAAAATACTCCCGCTTGCACGGGAGGCGGAGTACCCTCAAGTTGACCTTGACGGGACTATTTGTACGAAAGTCAAAGAACACCATTAAGTCATTTTTTTGGACAAGTTTACGAACCCATTGGCACTTCCTTTTGAAGGAATTCGAGAGATTATAGTGCTTATAGACATCAGCCCCTAGTAGGGACAAACACACCTTCTGCGGATGCTCTATGATCAGGGCAATCTCATTTGGCGTAAATTGAAAAAATCCGGTGGCTATATGCCTCATTCTCCTTGTTTTGCGGATGGCATCTTTGTAACTCATGTGCGTGAAAGACAAGAGCAAAAGGGCATTCAGGCATCGGTTAATATATATGTGGAAGCGATATCTCCACTATAGAGGCAGAAATTTTAGGGGTTAGGCAAAACGCGCATAAAAATGAATTAATTTCAAGGACGCCATAGAATGGACAGGATGATCACTAAAGCGGTCATAATTTTGTCATTGAGTCCGTGCCGGACCAAAAGTACTCAAAGCTGCTCTGGCGAGCATGCGAATCGAAAATATTCCCGCTTGCACGGGAGGCCGGGAGTACCCAAATCTGACCTTAAGAGGACTATTGTAGCCTGAAAGTCAAGAACATCATTAAATCGCTGTTTTTCGGACAAGTTTACGAACCCATTGGCACTTCCTTTTGAAGGAAATTGAGATTATGTTGCTTATAGACATTAGCTCCTGGCGAGGACAAACATACCTTCTGCGGATGCTCTATGATCAAGGCAATCTCATTTTGCGTAAATTGAAGAAAATCCAGCGGATATATGCCTTATTCTCCTTGTTTTCACGGATGGCATCTTGTAGCTCATGCGGCGTGAAAGCCAAGAACAAGGGCATTCGGCATCGGTCAAAATATATGTGAAACAAGATCTCCACTATAGAGGACAAGAAATTTTGGGCGGTTAGGCAAAAAGCGCGCAGGAAAATGAAGTACTTTCAAGGACTGTCATAGAATGGACACATGTTTATTGAAACGGTCATAATTTTGTCAATGGTCCGTGTCGGGACCCATATGTACTCAAACTGCTTTCATGGGCGTCGCGAATCGAAAATACTCCTGCTTGCACCGGAGGCGGAGTACCCTCAAATTGACCTTAAGCAGGACTTTTTGGCACTGAATGTCAAAGAACATCATTAAATCATTTTCGGACAAGTTTGAACCCATTGGCACTTCCTTTTGCAGGAAATTCAGAGATTATGTTGCTTATAGACATTAGCCCCCTGGTAGGGACAAAGCGTACCTTTCTACAAATGCTCTATGATCAGGGCAATCTCATTTGGCCGTAAATTGAAGAAAATCCATGACTATATGCCTTATTCTCCTTGTTTTGCGGGATGGCATCTTTGTAACTCATCGGCGTGAAAGCCAAACAAAGGGCATTCCACGGTCAAATATATGTGAAAGATATCTCCCTTGAGGACAAAAATTTTGGGCGGTGGAAAAAGCGAAAATGAAGTACTTTCAAGGAGCCATAGATTGAAGATGTTTACTAAAAGGTCATTATTTTGTCATTGTCTGTGACCCAATACTCAAACTGCTCTGGCTGCGAATCGAAAATCTCCTGTTGCGGAGGCCAAGTACCCTCAAAGCCTTTAGAAGGACTTTTGGCCAAAATTAAAGAACATCATTAAATTTTTTTGACAAGTTTGAACCCATTGCCCCTTTTGAAGGAAATTTGAGATTATTTGCTTTAAACATTAGCCCCGGGGGACAAACTACCTTTGGGATGCTCTATGATCGGCATCTCATTTGGCTAAATTGAAAAAATCCGGACTTATGCTTTATTCTCCTTGTTTTTCCGGATGGCTCTTTTAACCATGCAAAGAAAACAAAAGGGCATTTTGGCATCGGTTAATATATTGCGATATCTCACTATAAGGCAAGAAATTTTGGGGCCGGAAAATCCAAAAATAAGATTTAAAGACCCTAAAGGAATGTTTTGAACGTTTTTTTAAAATTTGCTTTGCCCCCCGGGAAATAAATCTCGGCGGGGAAAGAAACCCCCTGCCGGGCAATTTTTGAAAAGCATTTTTCCAAAAAAACCCTTCCCCAGGAAAATTTGAAATTATTTTTGAAAAATGGAGAAACTTTCTAATTTTATAAAGGGAAACAAATTTCCTTTTGAAACGGGAAATCCAAATTTTTTTACCGGGTTTCCCTTTTTTCCGGGCAGGATTTTGGCCCTAATTAAAAAAAATTTTTTGGCAAAAATTGGGGTTTCCAAACAAGAAAATTTGGTTTCCAAAAGCCCAAAAGGGAAATTTACCCATAAATTTAATTTGTTTTTCCCAAATTAAAATTGTATTTCCCTATTTCTTTGGGCCCAGGGGGAATATCCGGGGCCAAAAAGGCCGTCCCTAAATAATTAAAAGGGTTTTTCAAAGGAAAATTGGGTTTTTGGAAAAAAAAAAACTTTGGGTTCCTTTGGGAAAGGAAATTTTTTTAAAGGGGCCCTTTCAATTGGGACCTTTGTATTTGTTTTGGGGCCCTTTTCCCGGTGGCCTTTTTGGGTAAAAAAAAAAAATTTCCCTGGGGAAAATTTTGGGGGGGAAAAATTGAGAAAAATTTTAAGCTTAAACCCAAAAAGGGTTTTAGGGGCCTAATTGGCCAATTTGTTTTGGGGAAAAATTTAAATTTTTGGGCCTTTTCTGTTTGCCCGGGGGTCAATCGGCTTGGCCAAAAATTCCCAAATTTAAACGTTTTTTTAGAAAAAAAATTTTATCCAAAAAAAAAGTTTTAAAAGACCCTGAGGAAAAACTTTGGGGCAAATTTCGGTCCTTTTGGGTTTAAAAAGCGGGCCTTTCCGAAATTTTTCCCCCCGGGGGCCCTTTTCCCCTTTGGAAAAGGCCTTTTACAGGGTAAAAGAAACCTTTTTTTGAGCAAAATTTAAATGGAAATTCCTTTAAAGGAAAAATTTAGGAACGGAAAATTAAAATGTTAAACCCTTTAGTTGGAAAACTAAAGGCTTTAGGGGAATCGGGAAAACCCCCCCGGGCCCTAACCTTGGAATGCCCAAAAAAGGGCATCCCCGGGTTTTTGGGGAAAATTTAGAACAAAAATTTTGGGTGGGTTTAAAACTTTAAAATTCCCTTTAGGAAAAAAATTTCTTTAAATGCCCCTTAAAGGATTGGGACCTATGTTAAACTCTTTGTTTTGGAAAATCCACTTTTACCTGGCCCAAACCCCGGGCTTTCCAAAAAAAAGGGTTTTAAAATTTTTTTGAAAAATTAATTTTAAGAGGCCCTGGGAAAAAATTTAAAAAAACTTTATAATTTTCCCGTTTCGGGACTTTAAATTTGCTTTGGGGCCAAAAAAACCCAGGCGGCCTAAATGAAAATTTCCCTTGAGAAAAATATTAAATCGCCCGGGAAAATTTGGGCCCAAATTAAAAATTTTTTGAAAATTTTGCCCGGATTTTTTAAAAATTTAAATTCCCGGGACATTTGCAAAAAAACAACCCTTTTATTTTTTAGCAGGATTTTTTCCTAAAGAAAAAAATTTTTTCCCTTTTAACGGGGCTTCTTTAAAAAGGGGAACCAAAAAAGGGTTTTTTGGGGAAAAAAAAGGGGGTTTCAAATGAAGTTTTGGGGCCAAAAGGGAAAATTTGGTTTTCCCCTTAAAAAACTAAAACTTTAGGGGCCAAAAAACCCCTTTGGTTTAAAAGGGAAAACCCTCCACGGGAACAAAAATTTTGGACGGGCAAAAAATTTTATTTTGCTTTGTTCAAAAAAAAATTTTTTTAAGCAAATTGCCCAAAAAAAACCCAAATTGTTTAAAGAGGGCTAAAGGCAAAATAAAAAGGGGCTTTAAAGGGTTTTTTTTGGGAAATTAAAAAAATCGGGAAAAGCCAGGTTCCTTTGGATTTTTATTTTGGGGCTACCCCGGGAAAAGAAAGGCTGGATTTAGGAAAAATTTTCAAGGGAAAAAAATGGTGTTTTCCCCTTTTGGTCAGGCGGTTGGACCATGTTAAACGCCAAAATTTGGATCATATAATTAAAGGGGGGACAAAATTTTCCCCGGGCGGGCCAAAATAAATTTCGGTTTTTTGGGAAAGTTTTAAAGGGCTTTTTGGGTTTTTTGAAAGTTTAAAAATTCCGAAAAAAAATTTTGGGGGTTTAACCCCAAACCCTATGGGAAAACCCAAATTCCCAAATTTTCTTTTCAAATTTTCCTTTTAAAAAGAAAATTTTATCAGGTTTCAGGTCTTTTTTGGGGTTTCCAAGGAAAAAAGGGGTTGGAAAACGGTTTTAAAAATTTTAGGGGGGTTTTGGGGGAAAAAGGCCCAAAAAAATTTGGTGGGGAAAAAAACCTTTAAAGGGAAAAAAATTTCCCGTTGAAAAGCGGGGGGTTTTCTTTAAAGGGAAATAGGGAAAGAAAAATCTTTGGGTTAAAAATTTCCTTAAGGAAATTAAAATTTTTTTGGACAAACCCCCCAAAAACCTGAATTTGGGTTTAGGAAAACCATTGGCCCGTTTAAAAAACCCAAACCTTCCCCTTTTTTGGAAATTCATTTTAATTAAAAAAAAACCCCCTTTTTTGGGATTTTATTCCCTTAGGGCCAAAAAAAAACCAGGCAAAAAAAAAAGGGTTTCAAAGGGAAAAATGGGCGTTTAAAGCCGGGAAAAAATTATTAAGGGCGGAAAAATGTTTAAACGGTTTTGGGCAAGTTTCCCCCTTTCCAAAGGGGATTAAGGAAAAAGGGCCAAAAAAAGCAAATAGCTCATGCGCGTGAAAGCCAAGAACAAAAGGGCATTCCTGGCATCGGTCAATATATATGTGGAAACGATATCTCCACTATAGAGGACAAGAAATTTTTGGGCGGTTATGCAAAAAGAGCACGGGAAATTGAAGTACTTTCAAAGACTGCCATAGAATGGACAGATTTCACTAAAACGGTCATAATTTTGCCATTCGAAGTCCGTGTTGAACCCAAAGTACTCAAACTGCTCGCTGCGAGCGTGCGAATCCAGAAAATACTCCCCACTTGCGCCAGGATGCCTGGAGTACCCTCAAATACGGCCTTAAGCAGGACTTTTTGGCCCTGAAAGTCAAAGAACATCATTCGTCGTTATTCTTCAGACAAGTTTCTGAACCCATTGGCACTTCCTTTTGAAGAAAATTCGAGAGATTATGTTGCTTATAGACATTAGCCCCCCTGGCAGGGACAAATATACCTTTCTGCAGATGCTCTATGATCCGGGCAATCTCATTTGGCCGTAAATTGAAGAAAATCCAGCGGCTATATGCCTTATTCTCCTTGTTTTCGCCGGATGGCATGCTGTAGCTCATGCGCGTGAAAGCCAAGAACAAAAGAGCATTCCTAGCATCGGTCAATATATATGTGGAAACGATATCTCCACTAAAGAGGACAAGAAATTTTGGGGCAGTCAGGCAAAAATCGCACGAGAAAATGAAGTACCTTCAAGGACTGCCA
This sequence comes from Aegilops speltoides, assembly GCA_021437245.1. Taxonomy (NCBI): domain Eukaryota; kingdom Viridiplantae; phylum Streptophyta; class Magnoliopsida; order Poales; family Poaceae; genus Aegilops; species Aegilops speltoides. The sequence goes on from JAHHZJ010000939.1 coordinate 5,718, forward strand.
TAGAATGGACACATGTTTACTGAAACGGTCATAATTTTGTCATTCGGAGTCCGTGTTGGACCCATATATACACAAACTGCTTGCGACGAGCGTGCGAATCCAGAAAATACTCCCCGCTTGCGCCAGGAGGCCCGGAGTACCCTCAAATTCGGCCTTAAGCAGGACTTTTTGGCCCTGAAAGTTAAAGAACATCATTCGTCGCTGTTTTTCAGACAAGTTTATGAACCGTTCGCACTTCCTTTTGAAGGAAATTCGAGAGATTATGTTGCTTATCGACATTAGCCCCTCTGGTAGGAACAAACGTACCTTTCTACAGATGCTCTACGATCCGGGCAATCTCATTTGGCCGGAAATTGAAGAAAATCCGGCGGCTATATGCCTTATTCTCCTTGTTTTCGCTGGATGGCATGCTCTAACTCATGCGCGTGAAAGCCAAGAACAAAAGGGCATTCCTGGCATCGGTCAATATATATGTGGAAACGATATCTCCTGATGTAGGGTAGAACCCTAGGAAGGACCTTTTCACACTTGGAGGGGGAAAAGGAGGGAAATCACAAGAACAACAAGAACACAAAGATGAACACAAAGAGGCAATCACTCCAACAATTCCCGATTACACATCCACTAGAGTAACAACACAAGATCCAGAAGTCTCAAACACAATCAAAGCAAACATACAATGGCAAAGTTTATCCCAAATCCAAAGGAAGAGGGTTCTTGGTGGTAGTCTTCTCCCAATGGAGGTCTTGAAATCCTCAAGGATTGTTCCCTATTGGGTCTTGATCCTCAAAGAGGGATGGTAATGGAGCAAAGCTCACCAAGATCTCATCCAATACTTTGCAAACCCTAAACATGGCCCTAGGTACGGAATATATAGGCTTGGGGTCGAAGGAGAAGAAGTGGAGCCGAAGGAGCCATCTCAGTCGCCATCTTGGGAGGCCCGTGCGCACGGGGTAAGTTGGGCCCGTGCGCACGGGGGTCCCGTGGGCACGGTACACGCCCGTGCGCACGGGGTGCTCCAGCGCCGGGTTCCTGTGTAGCCCGTGGGCACGGGGTCTCGGGGGCCCATGCGCACGGGGTCGCCTGGGACTTGCTGTTTTGATGTTGTTGCACTCCGTCTTGATCCGTACGGCCTTGGGGTCGTTCTCCTTCTCTTTGGGGATGCTCCTGAGCTTCTTGGTGATGTTCCACTTCATACCTAAGGTGGCATAGCATATTTTGGTGAAGTAGTAGACATGTTCCGTTTGTGTCCATATGCAAGTCTAGTAGGAAGGAGTTCACCTCGGTTTCCAAAGCACGTGCTCTAGCTCTTGTCATGGGTCCTTGTGGGATTGGATGTGTCGATGTGGAGTCCATGGGGATGATGGAAGCATGTCCGCATTATCTCCCCTCCCTTGGGGAAGATCCGACCTCGGATCAAAATCTTCATCACCATGGAAAGGCGAGAGGTCTTTGACGTTGAAGATTTCTCTCACGTTGTACTTGTCTCGTGGGAGTTCGATCTTGTAGGCGTTGTCGTTGTAGCGTGCTAGCACCTTGAATGGTCCATCGGCTCGAGGTAGTAGTTTGGACTTGCGTTCATTGGGGAAGCGGTCCTTGCGAAGGTGTAGCCACACGAGATCGCCTATGTTGAAGATCATGGGTTGCTTGTTGACGTTGAGCTTGGTCGCTAGTCGATGTACTTGGCGCTCGATGATGTTTCTTGTATCTTCATGCATCTTCTTGATGTAGCTTGCTCATGCACTCACATCCATGTTGGTGCGCTCTTGTAGAGGGAGAGTTAGAATGTCCAATGGGGACAACGGTTGACGCCGTAGACAACCTCGAAGGGGGACTTGCCGGTAGTCGAGTGTCTTGCACGGTTGTAGGCGTATTCGGCAATGGGTAGACATGCCTCCCACTCCTTGATGTTATTCTTGATCAACACGCAAAGTAGAGTGGATAGTGTCCGGTTTGTCACCTCCGTTTGGCCGTCGGTTTGAGGATGGTATGCGGATGAGAACAAGAGCTTGATTCCGAGCTTGGCGCATAGAGTCTTCCAAAAGTAACTCAAGAACTTGACGTCGCAGTCGGAGACGATTGTCTTTGGTACTCCATGGAGGCGCAAGATTTCCCTACAAAAGAGATTTGCAATATGTGAAGCATCGTCTATCTTGTTGCAAGGAATGAAATGTGCCATCTTAGAAAATCGGTCCATAACAACAAACACGAAATCCTTTCCATTTTGAGTTCTAGGCAAACCAAGTACAAAATCCATACTAATGTCTTCCCAAGGTTGATAAGGAATAGGAAGAGGCATGTAAAGACCATGAGATTGAGCTTTAGACTTAGCTTTGCGACATGTAGAGCATCGGGTGGTGAAGCGTGAGACGTCGCGGAACATCTTGGGCCAAAAGTAGTTCTTGGAGAGCGTGGCAAAAGTCTTCTCGCGTCCAAAGTGTCCCATGAGTCCGCCTCCATGAGCCTCTTGCAAAAGGAGCAAACGAAGAGAAGACTCGGGAATGCATAGTTTGTTAGCTCTCACAAGATAACCATCCTTGATTTAATATCGTTCCCAAGATGTATGCGTCAAACATTTAGCATAATGAGGTGCAAAAGATGGGTCATTAGCATACAAGTCTTTTATGTGCTCAAAGCCAATAACATTCAACTCAAGTTTAGTGACAAGCGTGCATATGCGTGAAAGTGCATCGGCAACTACATTTTCCTTACCCTTTATGTACTTGATCACATATGGGAAAGATTCAATAAATTCACTCCATTTGGCATGATGCTTGTTCAACTTAGTTTGTCCTTTTAAGTATTTAAGTGTTTCATTATCGGTATGTATGACAAACTCATGAGGTCTAAGATAATGTTCCCAAACATGTAGGACACGCACTAAAGCATACAATTCTTTGTCATAGATGGGATAGTTAAGTTGAGCACCGGAGTGTTTTTCACTAAAATATGCAATTGCTCGTTTTTCTTGCATCAAAACTCCGCCAATTCCGGTACCACTTGCATCGCAATGAACCTCAAAAGTTTTGTCAAAGTTGGGCAAAGCAAGAATCGGAGCATGAGTAAGCAAAGATTTGAGCTCATCAAAAGCGGTTGATTGCAAAGATCCCCAAACAAAAGGAGCATTCTTCTTACTCAAAGCATGCAAAGGGGCGGCAATAGTGCTAAAGATTTTGACAAAGCGACGATAAAAACCCACAAGACCAAGAAAACTTCGCACTTGTTGCAAATTGGTGGGTTGGGGCCAAGTTTTAATTGGTTCAATTTTAGTTTCATCAACATGGACACCCTTGGAAGAGACAATGAAACCCAAGAGAACCACTTTGACAACACCAAATGTGCACTTTTTCATGTTGGCATAAAGACTTTCCTTGCGAAGTGTTTGCAAAACAAGCCTAACATGATCAAGATGCTCTTTCATGGTTTTGCTAAACACAAGAATATCATCGAAGTAAACAACAACAAAGACTCCAATGTAATGTCGAAGTACATGATGCATGAGATGCACGAAAGTACCGGGAGCCTCCGATAAACCCATAGGCATGACTAACCACTCATATAAGCCAAATTTTGTTTTGAAAGCAGTTTTCCATTCATCAACTTCTTGTATGCGGATTTGATAATAGCCACTTTTAAGATCAATTTTTGAGAAAAAGTTGGCTCCACTAAGTTCATCAAGCATATCATCTAAGTGAGGAATGGGATGCCTATAGCGAACGGTGATAGCATTTATAGGTCTACAATCAGAACACAAGCGGAAACTTCCATCGGGCTTAAGCACAAGTATAATGGGAATGGCACAAGGGCTTAAGCTTTCATGTACATGACCGTTGTCGATTAGTTGTTGTACTTGCCATTGAATCTCCTTGGTTTCTTCGGGATTGACACGGTATGGAGCTTTGTTTGGAAGTGGCGCTCCGGGGATGAGGTCGATTCGATGCTCAATGCCTCGTAGAGGAGGTAGACCCGGGGGTAGCTCATTGGGGAAAACATCTTGAAATTCCTGCAAAAGAGATTGAAACACCAAAGGTAGCTCGGGAGTGGTGTTAGTTTTTGGTTCTCCATCCTTGCACACAAGGACAAAGTGCATCACACTCGATGGGTTCTCACACACTTCTCTCATCTCACTTTTTGTGGCAAATAGTATGAGGTTTTTCTCTCTAGGCGAAGAGGCGCTCAAGTTTGGCTTGTTGCTCTCACTCATGTTTTGGTGGCTCACTTTCTCACTCTTCTCTCTATGGTGGGTGGCTTGCTTGTAGGCTATCACTTTACTAGGAGACATGGGTCGTAGCACATATTCCTTTCCTTACATCTGGAAGCTATAGTGATTGGTACGCCCATTGTGGATGACACCACGGTCGAATTGCCATGGTCGACCAAGAAGGAGGTGGCAAACGGTCATTGGGACCACATCACACTCCAAAGTGTCTTCATATGCACCAATTTTGAAGGATACTTGGACCGTATGCTCAACTCGTATAGTGCCGGAGTCACTTAGCCATTGAACCTTATAGGGGTGCGGGTGCTTCCTCTTGACCAATTGAAGCTTGGAGCATAGTTCTTCACTTGCCAAGTTGTGGCAACTACCTCCATTGATGATGACCTTGACGGACCTTCCATATATGCCGGCCTTGGTGTGGAAGATATGGCATCGTTGGTCTTCTTCTTGTTGATGTTGAAGTGTCAAGACCTTGGAGACAACGAGAACGGGGCTCATATCTTCATCACAAAACACTTGATCATCTTCATCCTCGTTCACGTGCCGATGCATGGACACTTGCTCAATAGCTTCCATTTCATCGTCACTCATTGAGTCATAGGTGCCATCGTCGTTGAGGATCATGGTGCGCTTGTTGGTGCATTGGAAGGACTTGTGTCCTCGGCCGCCACATGTGAAGCACTTGATTGAACATGTCTTGACGGTCTCATCGGTCGGAGTAGAGGAAGGAGCACGCGGCTTGTAGTTGCTTGTAGTAGGAGGAAGACGACTTGAACTTGATGAAGGTTTCTTATATGTTGTCTTGTCGTCGTTGCTTGGAGAAGCCTTGGTTGAAGTAGATGTTGGAGGAGTTGTTGAAGCTGGTTTGTTAGAGAAGCCGTATGTCTTGGATGAGTACTTGGCATACTTGAAGTCATCTTGCACTTGACGTTCCGCCTTGTTCGCTTGATGCACTAGCTCGATTAGCTTGGAGTAGGGTTGGAAGTCGGCGATCTTCTTGATGGGGTGATTGAGTCCATTCAAGAATCATGCCATTGTTTGCTCATCATCTTCCTTGACATTGGCTCGAATCATGGCTATCTCCATTTCCTTGTAGTATTCTTCAACACTCTTTGTTCCTTGCTTGAGGAGTTGTAGCTTCTTGAAGAGATCATGGTTGTAGTAGGTGGGCACAAATCGTGCTCGCATGACATCCTTCATTTGAGCCCAGTGGTGATTGGAGGGTCACCTCTTGCTTCTCGGTGCTCAAGGACTTGTTCCCACCATATGAGCACATAGTCTTGGAACTCAAGTGATGCCATTGCGATCTTCTTCTCTTCCTCATAGTTGTGCAAACGAAAGATTTTGTCGACCTTCAATGCCCATGAGAGATATTCTTCCGGATCATTGCTTCCGTTGAAGTTGGGCATTGTGAATTTGAGTTTTCCATAGCGTTGCTCTTCATCTTGATAGTGGTTGCGATGTCGCTCTTGCCTTGGAAAGTCCTCGAATGCTCGTTCCTCATGGTGTCACTCTTGGTGTGGAGGGGGTTCTTGAAGCACTTGTTCCACTTGGTGTCGCTCTTGTTGCACTTGGGGTTGAGGTGGAGCTTGACGAGCTTGGGGAGGAGCTTGAGAAACTTGATGGTGCCCACGTGGTTGATAGTTCCTCTCTTGTATTTCTTCTCGAAGGGATTCCTCTTGATTGCGCCGTTCGCGATTGCGGTTGGCAATGGCTCGACTTGATTCTTTAAGGGCACGTTCCGCCTCAATAGCTTGTGCTTCTCGTTGTTGTTGTTGAAGACATTGTGCTTTGGTGTCTTGTTCCTCTTGGTGTAGACACACTCGTTCTTCTTCTTCTTGACGACGAAGACGTTGTCGTTCTTGAGCTTGAGCAAAAGCGACTTGGTTTGCTTGAGGACGAGGAACTTGCTCATCGACTTGCTCTTGTGAATGCTTGACATGTGGTGGGTTGCGAGATACATGACGTTCTTGACGTGCGGCTGTCAAAGAATGGTCGATGATGGTGTGCTTGAGCCGGAGAAGGTGTCGTAGGAGTGTCGACTTGAGTGGCTCCGTCTTGAGTAGGGAGAAGTTGAAGGAGGCCGGTTGACCAACAAAGCTCGGATCTCTTCCATTCTTGCATCGATCTCTTGCTTGTGCGCGTCGAGCTTGTTGTCAAAGTAGTCGCGTGTACGTTGCTCGAAGAGTCGCAAGTCGGTGGCGAGGTTGTCGATGGGGTTGTTCATTGCTTGTTGCTCTTGATGTAGAGCTCCTTGTGCACCAAATAGGTGGCTCTTGGTGACGAATGAGGACATGTCGTCGTCTTGCTCGATGAAGAGTGGGTTGGTAGAGGAGCTTGGCCTATCCATCATAAGAAAGTGGTGGTGAGTAGGAAAATGAGAGAACTAAACCAAAGTTACCTTTTCCGAAGATTGTGGATGTAACAAGTACGATCCCACGTGATGTTACAATAGGGGAATTGGTACCGGGAATTGTTTCTCACACCTACAAGTAAATGGTCTATGGAGGAGCTTGGTTAGGAAAGGCACAAATAATTCAAGCAAATGTTAGTCAAGATGTTGATAAAGTTGAGAAGATTCACAAATGGCAAATAAGTCAAATAGATCAACCTCCCAAGATAACACGAGGAACACACACACGGAAGATAAATGGGATCCGCACAACCAAGGAATGAGCTCGAAGATATCGAAACACGGGAAAAGCTCTTGTCGTACGGATACTAGAGAGACGCTTGCTTGATTGCACTAATGGGCTAGATACGCTAGTGCACCAACCTAATAGAGAATCCACTCGTCTCACTATCCCAAGTATGCTTATGTATGTGGTGACCAAGAAGATGCACGTATGCTAAGGCTCGATGCTATTGCTTATAAGTTCTTTGCTTCTCTTCTCTTTTGCTTAAAAGCTTTTTATCTCTTTTTTTTCAACTATGCCACGATGCTTGATATGCGAGCCACACAACGAGTTAACAAGTAGTAAATGCACGGGATGGATGGAACACTAAATGGTGCACTAAGACATGGCCCGGCAATACTCAACAAGCTAGTCTCGATGGGTAAGCTACGCAAAATGGCTCGAAGCTATCACGGTAATGGAAAGGGAGTAAAAAGTGTCATCGAGGTTACCGTCCTTGCTTAGGGTTGAAGATGATCTAGTCGAAGCCAAAGTGTTGTCCGAGTTGATGATTGGTGGCGATGATGATACCGACTTTCGCCTAAGTAGCCGAAACACCTTAGGACACAAGAGAATCGCAACCGAACACTCAACAAACAAGTGGAAAGGTGCGGAAGAACATGAGAGGTGGTGGTGAAACAAAATAAGAAAAATAGAAAAATGGCCGAAAGTTTCTGGATGGCCCGTGCGGACGGGGTAAGTGAGGACCGTGTGCACGGGGTCCCATGTGCACGGGGTCCCGATGGCCCGTGTGCACGGGGTCTCCCGAGAATGGATGAATTGCTGTGATTTCGTGGTGAATGCAAATTTTTGGCCAAATTCCAGTTGGGGATGGGTGGGGATGATGGTGGAGGTGTTGATCCACTTGCCAAACACCAAATTCGTGGATCAAATCAACCAAATCTCACAAGATCAACAAATTGCAAGAAAAAATTTGGGGGGCTATTTTTGGTGGGGATTTTCGGATTAGGACGAAAAACAACAAAATCAAGCTACAAAGTGGAAGGTAGGGACTCCAAGATGTGAATCAACGTGGCTCATGATACCATAGGATGTAGGGTAGAACCCTAGGAAGGACCTTTTCACACTTGGAGGGGGAAAAGGAGGGAAATCACAAGAACAATAAGAACACAAAGATGCAATCACTCCAGCAATTCCCGATTACACATCCACTAGAGTAACAACACAAGATCCACAAGTCTCAAACACAATCAAAGGAAAGATACAATGGCAAAGTTCATCCCAAATCCAAAGGAAGAGGGGTCTTGGTGGTAGTCTTCTCCCAATGGAGGTCTTGAAATCCTCAAGGATTCTTCCCTATGGGGTCTTGATCCTCAAAGAGGAAAGGTAATGGAGCAAAGCTCACCAAGATCTCATCTAATACTTTGCTAACCCTAAACATGGCCCTAGGTACGAAATATATTGGCTTGGAGTCGAAGGAGAAGAAGTGGAGCCGAAGGAGCCATCTCAGCCATCCATCCTGGGAGGCCCTTGCGCACGGGGTAAGTTGGGCCCGTGTGCACGGGGGTCCCGTGGGCACGGTACACGCCCGTGCGCACGGAGTGCTCCAGCGCCGGGTTCCTGTGTAGCCCGTGGGCACGGGGTCTCAGGGGCCCGTGCACACGGGGTCGCCTGGGACTTGCTGTTTTGATGTTGTTGCACTCCGTCTTGATCCGTACGGCCTTGGGGTGGTTCTCCTTCTCCTTGGGGATGCTCCTGAGTTTCTTGGTGATGTTCCACTTCATACCTAAGGAGGCATAGCATATTTTGGTGAGGTAGTAGACATGTTCCGTATGTGTCCATATTTAAGTCTAGTAGGAAGGAGTTCACCTCTGTTTCCAAAGCACGTGCTCTAGCTCTTGTCATGGGTCCTTGTGGGATTGGATGTGTCGATGTAGAGTCCATGGGGATGATGGAAGGATGCGCCGCATCATCTCCACTATAGAGGACAAGAAATTTTGGGGTGGTTAGGCAAAAAGGGCACGGGAAAATGAAGTACTTTCAAGGACTTCCATAGAATGGACAGATGTTCACTAAAACGGTCATAATTTTGTCATTCGGAGTCCGTGTCGGACCCACAAGTAATCAAACTGCTCGCGGCAAGTGTGCGAATCTAGAAAATACTCCCCGCTTGTGATAGAGGCAAAGGTGTCCGTGTATCGATGAGATGGTGGCTATCGTTTTGGAGGAAGTCGACTTTGACGATCCGACTACGAACGTGCGAGGATGTCGCGCCTTAGCAATCGCTAAACCAACTCCAAGAGGTTATTGACCACGCCGGAGCACGATCAACCTAACCACGGAGGTCTGTTTCCTGTAGGCAAACGAAGAACAAGCAAGAAACTAAGATTGCAATCTGGATATTGCGATATAAGAGGAAAGCTTTATTGATCAAGCTGGGGTTCTGTGACGCCTTTGTCTGGTCGTTGAATACAAACGAAGTATGCGAAGTTGCAGCTATGGCAAACTTTAATCTAAACAAAACCCAAAGTCTAAACGGTGCCCTAAGGGCTGTATATATGGAGGAAGAGGGGGTGAATTTCGTGGCGCTTGGTGGAGGGGTCCGAAACTAACCCTATCTCTTGGTTCCCCACACATACAGACTCCAAAAATAGCCTATGCTTATGTATTTCCAAATTACATGGGCATGGCCCAATAATAAGGTGACGCAACACCTATAATAGCCTCTTTACGAAATTTATGAAGTGGCATCTTGTATATTTCGTCCAAGGCTTCATGCACTCATTATGGTGGCTTCAAAGTCTGAAATCATCACTTGTAACTCCGTTCTTATTCCCTCATGCATGCCATCATCTCCATGCTTGTTCTTGCTCCAATGTTCATCCTCCTCCAAGCTAGGCCCTTCATTTGTAAGCAAAACAAATGTATCCAATTTAAGCACATCATATTCTCATGAACATTAGAATCATTACCATGAAACGAAAGCACTGGTAATTTAGTTGGCGTCTTGTGAGCTCTAGTAATTGGTCCAGTATGTATAGCAGCAGGAGCTGTGGGTAACATCCCGTCTCATCTTTGGCCAAAAGAAATGTGTAGCAAGTACGTCGTCCGTCTTCTTCACGCCAAAGTGTCCCATTAGTCCTCCTCCATGCGCCTCCTGCAACAACAAAAGACGAACGGAGCTAGCTGGAATGCATAGCTTGTTAGCACGGAACACAAATCCATCATTAATGACGAACTTGTTCCATGTTCTTCCTTCTTTATAATTCTGCAATACATCTTTAAAATCAGCATCATGCACATATTGATCTTTGATGATCACCAAACCAAATATTTTGAAGTCAAGTTGTGAAAGCATAGTATAGCGACGAGAAATTGCATCAGCAATAACATTTTCTTTACCCTTCTTGTGTTTAATGACATAAGGGAAAGTCTCAATGAATTCAACCCATTTAGCATGTCGACGATTTAGTTTAGCTTGACTTTTAATATGTTTCAAAGATTCATGATCAGAAAGTATAACAAATTCTTTGGGCCATAAATAATGTTGCCATGTTTCTAAAGTCCAAACAAGAGCATATAATTCTTTATCATAAGTAGAATAATTCAGACTAGGCCCACTCAATTTTTCAGAAATGTATGCAACAGGTTTGCCATCTTGTAATAACACACCTCCTAATCCAATTCCACTAGCATCACATTCAAGCTCAAAAGTCCTACTAAAATCAGGAAGTTGGAGTGAAGGAGCATGTGTCAACTTATCTTTCAATACCGTGAAGGCTTCTTCCTGTGCGGTACCCCAAACAAAAGGCACATCCTTCTTTGTAAGCTCATTGAGAGGTGCAGCAATGGTGCTGAAATCTCTCACAAAACGCCTATAGAATCCAGCGAGGCCAAGAAAACTCCTCACTTGTGTGATCGTTTTGGGCTGCGGCCAACTCTCAATAGCTTCAATCTTGGCTTTATCAACTTCAATTCCCTGTGGAGTAACAACATAACCAAGAAAAGACACTCGGTCGGTGCAAAAGGTGCACTTCCCAAGGTTACCAAACAAACGTGCATCACGTAGAGCAATAAAAACAGCATGTAAATGTTCCAAATGTTCCTCCAAAGATTTGCTATAAATCAATATGTCATCAAAGTAAACTACCACAAATCGTCCAATGAAAGCGCGTAAAACTTCGTTCATTAATCTCATGAAAGTACTAGGTGCATTAGTTAACCCAAAAAGGCATGACTAACCACTCATATAATCCAAACTTAGTTATAAATGTTGTTTTCCATTCATCCCCCAATTTCATACGAATTTGATGGTATCCACTACGCAAATCAACTTTGGAGAATATTATAGAGCCACCCAATTCATCAAGCATATCATCTAGCCTCGGAATAGGATGACGATAACGAACAGTAATATTATTAATGCCTCTACAATCAACACACATATGCGATGTACCATCCTTTTCGGCACTAGAATAATAGGAACAACACAAGGACTAAGGGATTCGCGTATATAACCTTTGTCGAGAAGCTCTTGTACTTGACGCATAATCTCCTTCGCCTCTCCTCGGATTGGTGCGATGCACGCGCGACGGTTGGGCAGTGAAGCACCGGAATTAATTCAATCGATGCTCAATCCATCGAATAGGTGGTAATCCGGTGGCACGTCTTGTGGAAAGGCGTCGCGAACTCTGCAAAATGTTAGTGACAGCAGGAGGCAAAGAGGAAGGCACGTCCTCGAATGAAAATAATGCCTCTTTGCACACAAAAGAATAGCAAACAGATTTGCTAAAATCTAGCTCATCAATATCAGATTTAGTGGCAAGTAAACATGCACTTTTCAATTTAATTTCAGAAGCAACACTAGATGGTTTACTATTAGGCTTCATTTGTTGCTCAAATTCTTTTGCCACAATCTGATTTTCACTCTTATTTTTCTCCTGTTTTGCTTTATTAGCTCTATTAATATCATCTTTCAAAATGGACTCAGGAGTCATAGGAAGCAAAGTAATATTTTTATCCTTATGAACAAGAGTATACTGATTGTTTCTACCATGGTGTACAGAGTTTTTATCAAATTTCCATGGTCGACCAAGTAATAAGGAACATGCTTGCATAGGTACCACATCACAATCAACATAATCAGCTTATCTAGAGATACTAAAATGCACACGAATAGTACATGTTACCTTAACTTTGCCGCTTTTGTTGAACCATTGGATGTAGTAAGGATGTGGATGTGGTCTTGTGGTGAGAGATAGCTTCACCATCTCCATGCTAGCCAAGTTGTTAAAGCTCCCTCCATCAATGATGACGCGCACAGAACGTTCCTTCACAACTCCCTTTGTATGGAACAAATTATGCCTCTGATTTTGCTCAGCTTGTGTAACCTGCACACTCAAAATGTTGACCAACTAAACATTCATACCTGTCAGCATGTTCAGGAGCCATGTATTGCGTCTCATGATCAGAATCATCTCCACCGTGTTCTTCACTAGTAATAAGGGCTAAAGTCTCCTCATCATAGTCACTAGCAGACTCATACCCACCATCCTCTGTAGCAATCATCACATGCTGAGATTTGCATTCTCGCGCATAATGTCCTCTTCCCTCACAACGAGGACAAATAATATCACTTGTGTGCCTGTTGATGCCATGGACGAAGAAGAGCTCTGTGCAGGCCCGGCAGGTGCGCTCTTGGCAGATAGTGGTGGTTGTGCCTGCTTTCTTGTATCACGGTTGGAGGTAGCAGCTGATGGAGGTGCTGGTACAGTGGAAGTAGAGGATGCACGCGGTGTCCATGATGAAAGTCGACCTGCAGAAAAGTTAGTTCGCGCCAATGCTTGTCGATCCTGCACTTCACGTTCAGCTTTACAAGCAAGATGGAATAAACGAGTGATATTAGTACTCCTTATACTCTAGAATGGGCTGAATCTCTTTATTTAATCCACCCATAAACGTGCAAGCATAGCTTCATTCTCCTCAACAATACCACATCTAATCATGCCAGTTTGTAATTCCTAATAATATTCTTCTACAGAATTTTTTCCTTGTCTTAAGCGGTGCAATTTTTGAAGTAATTCATGTTGATAATATGGTGGAACCCAACGAGTACGCATAGCAGTTTTCAAAGCAGCCCAAGTAGCTGGAACAGGATATAATCTACAATGTTCAGACCATCAAACACATGCAAAGCTAGTGAAAGCACAAACAGTAGCAGGTACACGTCTCTCCTCAGGATATTGTAAACATGTAAATCGTTGTTCAGTTTCTAACTCCCAAGTAAGACATATATCAGGAACATATCTACCATCAAACGGTGGAATATTCAATTTAAGTTTCGGAATATGGTCATTATCTCGTACCTGAGGTGGTGGTGCAGGCCTACCGTTGCGAACATATACCTGAGGTCGATCTGCTGGTGGTGGTGCTGGTGGCTGCACGTAGTTCTGATTTTGATCAACCTCATCCTCGTAATAGTCCTCCACCTCTGAAGTAATAGTAGGAGCTATAGAAGCACCAACAATAGTAGCAGCGGCACCAGAATTTTGTCCTGGTTCAATAGGAACACGCTGTGCTCGCCCTACTGTACCGCAGCGTAGAACTGGTTGTGGGAGACGTTTGAGTAAGTCATCAAACTTGGCGTCCAGCTTGGTGTCAATTGTCTTCTCAATGTAATCCATCCTCTCCAATGCCTTTCCAAAACTGGCCATCACGTCTTCCACCTGTTGACCCAACATTTGATGAAACTTATCATGAAGATCCTTGTTCGTCATGTTCTCCCAGTCAATCTCATCGGCTTGTGATCCTGGCATGGTTAGCCGCAATGGAAACACAAAATAATATGATTCTATAGACTAGTAGGAAGCGGTGGTGGTGGTGGTGTGTAACAAATCCTTCAAGTGAATCTCAAATTCTTACCAGTTCTTACCCAGCAGCAGGTGGTGATCGGCAACCGTTGTAGTCAAACTCTCAAAGCTTGGATAGAGCAACGCACAACATAGATGTATGTGGAGCTGGGAAGGCTTATAATATGGTAGCAAAAAGGGTCAGCAATAATCAATTTAGAGATGGAAAGTTGAATAAACGCTCAACGACGGTACTGTGCTGGTCCTAGGCTAGACCGTGCTAGAGACGCGAGCCTAGAACACTAACAAAATCACGGCGCTGCACGTAAACAAGGGAGGAGCACACTCTGAATTTTTTTTCTCTTTTTTTCACTTTGTTTTGCACTTCTTTTTCCTCTTTTTTTATTGCTCCGCAACAATTTTTTTTTTTGAAGAAGTCTACAAATGGTCTAGAAACTGCCTAGCCAGAATTTTCCAGACTGCGGGTAACCCGAAAGTTTGGGAGTCCTTCTCTATCACGACTCGGAGTATGGCGTGATCTGGAAATCGAAAACAAAGCAACAAATACTGGACTCGGACTAGGACTGGTGGCGGAGATGAATCTGGTGGAACTTGGACTGGTGGCGGAGATGAATCGGGTGGAACTCGGACTAGTGGAGATTATATGTTGAAGGTGGACTCGGATTGGCGTGGTGGAGGTGGAATCTGGTATATGGCTGCGGTGATGTCGATGATGGTAGATGGCAGCGGTGATGACGATGGTGGTATATGGCAGCGGTGATGACAATGGTGGTATATGGCAGCGGTGATGATGATGATGCGGCGGTGGCGTGACAACCTGTGAACAGAGCTCGAAACTCTAAAGGACTAGACACTAAGACCAGCAACTAGACACGACGATGCAACCGCAAATTCAACAACGCAAATACAAAAAAGATTATGCAATGGCTCAGACTGGTTCGGATATGATGAACTAACCCTAATTTTTTTGTGTGGCTTTTTCGTGGACTATAGGTATGAAGAACAGACTCGATCTAAACTACGAAAAACTGTAAAATCTCACCGAGCAACCTGGAAATCTGATACCACTTGATGGAGGCAAAGGTGTCCCGTCTTTCGATGATATGGTGGCTATCGTTTTGGAGGAAGTCGACTTTGACGATCCGACTACGAACGTGCGAGGACATCGCGCCTTAGCAATCGCTAAACCAACTCCAAGAGGTTATTGACCATGACGGAGCATGATCAACCTGACCACGAAGGTCTATTTCCTGCAGGCAAACAAAGAACAAGCAAGAAACTAAGATTGCAATCTGGATATTGCGAATATAAGAGGAAAGCTTTATTGATCTAGGTGGGGTTCTGTGATGCCTTTGTCTGGTTGTTGAACACATACGAAGTACGCGAAGTTGCAGCTATGGCGAACTTTAATCTAAACAAAACCCAAAGTCTAAACGATGCCCTAAGGGCTGTATATATGGAGGAAGAGGGGGTGAATTTCATGGCGCTTGGTGGAGGGGTCCGAAACTAACCCTATCTCTTGTTTCCCCACACATACAGACTCTAAAAATAGCCTATGCTTATGTATTTCGACATTACATGGGCCTGGCCCAATAATAAGGTGATGCAGCACCTATAATAGCCTCTGGACGAAAATTATGAAGTGGCATCTTGTATATTTCGTCCAAAGCTTCATGCACTCATTATGGTGGCTTCAAAGTCCTGAAATCATCACTTGTAACTCCGTTCTTGTTCCCCTTGCGCATGCCATCATCTCCATGCTTGTTCTTGCTCCAATGTTCATCCTTCTCCAAGCTAGGCCCTTCATTTGTAAGCAAAACAAATGTATCCAATTTAGGCAGCATCATATTCTCATGAACATTAGAATCATTACCAAGAAACGAAAGTACCTGGTAATTTAGTTGGCGTGCGTGAGCTATAGTAATTGGTACAATATGTATAGCAGCAGGGGCTGTGGGTGTAACAATGGTATTGATGTCCTCATCAGCTTGCGCTAGGAGGGCCGGAGTACCCTCAAATACAGCCTAAAGCAGGACTTTTTGGCCCTGAAAGTCAAAGAACATCATTCGTCGCTATTTTCTAGACAAGTTTCTGAAACCATTGGCACTACCTTTTGAAGGAAATTCGAGAGATTATGTTGCTTATAGACATTAGCCCCCTGGTATGGACGAACGTACCCTTCTGCAGATGCTCTATGATTCGAGCAATCTTATTTGGCCGTAAATTGAAGAAAATCCAGCGGCTATATGCCTTATTCTCCATGTTTTCGCCGGATGGCATGCTGTAACTCATGTGCGTGAAAGCCAAGAACAAAAGGGCATTCCTGGCATCGGTCAATATATATGTGGAAACGATATATCCACTATAGAGGACAAGAAATTTTGGGGTGGTTAGGCAAAAAGAGCACGGGAAAATGAAGTACTTTCAAGGACTGCCATAGAATGGACAGATGTTCACTAAAATGGTCATAATTTTACAATTTGAAGTCCGTTTCGGACCCAAAGTACTCAAACTGCTTGCGGCGAGCGTGCGACTCCAGAAAATACTCCCCGCTTGCGCCAGGAAGCCCAGAGTACCCTTAAATACGGCCTTAAGCATGACCTTTTGGCCCTGAAAGTCAAAGAACATCATTCGTCGTTGTTTTTCACACAAGTTTCCGAACCCATTGGCACTTCCTTTTGAAGGAAATTCGAGAGATTATGTTGCTTATAAACATTAGCCCCCCTGGCAGGGACAAACATACCTTTCTGCAGATGCTCTATGATCCGGGCAATCTCATTTGGCCGTAAATTGAAGAAAATTCAGCGGCTATATGCCTTATTCTCCTTGTTTTCGCCGGATGGCATGCTGTAGCTCATGCGCGTGAAAGCCAAGAACAAAAGGGCATTCCTGGCATCGGTCAATAAATATGTGGAAACGATATCTGCACTATGGAGGACAAGAAATTTTGGGGTAGTCAGGCAAAAATCGCACGAGAAAATGAAGTACTTTCAAGGACTGCCATAGAATGGACACATGTTTACTGAAACGGTCATAATTTTGTCATTCGCAGTCCGTGTCGGACCCATATGTACTCAAACTACTCGCGGCGAGCGTGCCAATCCAGAAAATACTCCCCGCTTGCGCCAGGAGGCCCGGAGTACCCTCAAATTCAGCCTTAAGCAGGACTTTTTGGCCCTGAAAGTCAAAGAACATCATTCGTTGCTATTTTTTCAGACAAGTTTCTGAACCCATTGGCTCTTCCTTTTGAAGGAAATTCGAGAGATTATGTTGCTTATTGATGAGGACATGACTACCTTGTATATGACCAAAAATATTGCATACATGCATATTTGTCAGGTGATTTCTAGTGCAAACTATTCAATAATCTATTTATGTTATCCAGAACAAAAATACTTCACACACTTTTGTGTTTTGTCTAATTGCAGGTGTATGGGACATTTGTACAATCCACATATGAAGATAAGGAAGAAAGAGATGTTTATTTTCTGTTCAAAAAGTCCTCTCACGTCACTTTTGGCCCAAGAGAAGATAGAGTCCAAGTCTCTCACGTTCTGGATTCAGATTCGGACTGCACAGACATACCTGACTCAAAACGCCAACAACTTTTTCATACGGACTCCGAATTGGGTGATTCTTTTTTTGTTGGAAAGTAGATTTCATGCTCTTTCCAGCACAATTGGAATCACCTTAAAATCCGTCCGGAGCGTTGAGTTATGGATGAAACAATCTGACGCTGCAGCAGAATCCGAGTCAAACTACAAGTCCAAAGGTGTTACGTCACCTCCACTTGGGCCCATGAGCCTTGTACGACCTAGGGTTGGTTTTAGGCTGCTTTGGGACGTCCTCCCACCTCCTTGGCCGCCACCCCTTGCTCCTATATAAGTAGATCCATCTAGTAGCTTTTTCCTCGGGATTTGTTTAGTTAAAAGTTAGCAATTGCAACTTCGTGTACTTCGTTTGTGTCCAACGACCAGACCAAGACCGCTTACGGATCCCCACCTTCATCAATACTTCATATATACTTGCAATATTCAGATTGCTTTTATCATATTCTTCCTTGTTCTTCGATTGCTTGCAGGAATAGACCTTCGTGGTCAGGTTGATTGTGCTCTGGCGTGGTCAATAACCTATCGGAGTTGGTTTAGCGATTGCTAAGGCGCAACGTCGTGCACGTTTGTAGTCGGATCGTCAAAGTCGTCTCCACCAAATCGATAGTTATCATCTCATCGAAAGATCGGGACACCCCGCCTCTATCAAGTGGTATCAGATTTTCAGGTTGCTCGGTGAGATTTTACAGTTTTTCATAGTTTAGATCGCATCTGTCATTCATACCTATAGTCCATGAAAAAGCCACAAAAAAAAGTTAGATCTGTTCAACCTTTATCCAAGCCAGTCTGAGCCTTTGCAATTTTCTATTCGTTGCTTGCATAGTTGAATTATCGGTTGCATCGTCGTGTCAGTTGCTGGTCTTAGTGTCTAGGTCCTTTAGAGTTTCGAGTTCTGTTCACATTAGTCACGCCGCAGCTGCATCATTATCCCTTCCGCTGTCCACCATCCCATCTATTAATTTCCACCACGTGCTACGCGTTGTTCATTGTCATAATCATAGTTGAGGTCATTCACATCTTCGCCTGATCCAATCTGCATCTTATCTAGTTTGTCTTGGAAAGAGAGAGAAAAAAAAGAGAGAAAAAAAGGAAAGAAAAAAACAAAAAGAGAGAGAAGAAAAAGAAAAAAAGTGTGAGGAAAAAAAAGAAAAGAAAAAAAGGATCTATCTAGAATCAATCTCGTACCTGAATTCGGATTGGAATCTGTTTTGCGCACTGTTCAGTAAAACGGGTGTATCTTCCTCATACGAACTCCGTTTTGGCTCCGTGAGTACTCAACTTGAAGCTAGCAACGAGCCGCATCTAAATAGTTGCAGAAGCAAGTTCATTATTTGACACCTCAAAATCGGCTTCTAAATAGGTCTTTTTGCCCTCTGAAGTTGTGAATACAGCTTGTTCCAATTTTTCAGGCCAGTTTTAAAATTCTTTGACTCCTCATATCAACTCAGAATTGAGTGATTCTTTTTGCATTGGAAAGCTTGAGTTAGTAGCATTCTTTGAAAGAATTTATCAGAAAATTGGCTCAAACTTTTCAAGAGGAAAGTTGGAGAGAGAGTTGTTGTATGTCGTGCTTGGTAGTTGTTTTTCATCATTATCTTCACTACCATTGTGATCTTCACTTATATCTTGCTGTCAAGAGCTACTTAGTATCCTTCATTGATGCTAGTTGTGCTATGCCGTGACCTCATTAGTGTTCTAGGCTCGCGTCTCTAGTCCGTTCTAGCCTAGGACCAGCACAGTACCGTCGTTGAGCGTTTATTCAACATTGCATCTTTGAATTGATTATTGCTAATCTTTTGCTACCATATATAGCCAACCCAGCTCCACATATTTCTACACCGTGTATCGTCGCTCCCCGCAATTGCTTTACTCAATATTCGAGTTACTTGACACCGCTGGTTGCGATCACCACTTTGCCGCATGGTAAGAACTTGTAAGATATTGCTATTTGCTTTACTGTGAGCACTTTACAACCACATCCTAGTAGTTCATAGGAACATTATTCTCGAATTTTGTTTCTTGTTTCTACTAATCATGACAGGTTTCGGAGATAGAAGTTCATGGACGACGAACACATCTTCACCATCACGAGAGTTGGAACAACACACACAAGCACATGGCCAGGTTAGCTCTTTACCGTCATTTGAGGGTAGATTTAATCCTGCTATTTATCTAGCTTGGGAGCTTGAAGTAGAACAAGTTTTTAGTCACCATGGTTTTTCCGAACTTGGCGAGTACGAGCTGCCACTAGAGCATTCTTGGTTTTGCTTCATTTGGTGGAGTGTGCATTGTAAGAAAAACATTGATAGCCAACCCACAACTTGGAAAGATTTAAAAGATGTAATGAGAAAACAATTTTTCCCTCCTTACTATAAATCGTGAATTGCTTCATAAATTTGAACAATTTAAACAAGGCAATAACACTGTTCATGCTTACTACCAAGAGTTCAAATCTTATATACATCGTTGTGACATAGAAGAATCTGAGGATGATACAATGAATAGATTTTTGGTGGTTTGAACCATGATATTCGAGCAAGATTTCAGTATATTCCTCGTTGCATTCTTGGTATGTATGTTCGTGCTTGTACCTTTGAGAGCGATTACAGGAGGATGCATTGGGTGACTACAACAACTACAATTCCAATTCATGCTCACCACCGCCGGTTGGTTCCTCCCCGTTGCACCTACTAGAGCAGCCCCACCTCGGAGAGCGACATCATCTCAAGAGTATGGTGCATTGTCTCGTCTGTCACTACATCAGCTATGTCTTTGCGACAAGGTAACATAAAGGTATTGATGATATAACTTCACATGAGAATGATGCATCCTAGTTAACTTGAATGCATCATGTGTTGAGTTACCAGTGATTTGAGCACATCACCTATTTTAGAGAATCTTGAAACTGTCATGAATCGTCATGTGATCAAACAACTGAAATACCAACAATTTTGAGTGCACCCATTGAATTAACTGTTGATGCAAAAGAATCAATGTTTAATCATTTTGATATGACCTCTAATCTTGGTGATGATTCTGTGTCGAATGACTCATTGCATGTTTGCTTATCTCAGCATGTTGTAGCATGTAAATTTGATTCAAATAAGGTTTATTCACCAATGTTGGGATGGTTTAATGATGAACATTGTCAATCTTTTGAAATAAATAAGAGCTTCACTTATATGTGCAAACTGAGTTGCAATATTTTCATGCCTTCTAGTTCTTGTGCTAATTTGTTGGCTTTAGATTTTATGAACTATACAAGTTACTCATCTATTCATGTGTCATATATGCAAAAATCAAGGGAAGTAAAATGGATGACGATACATATACAACATGTACACCTTGTCTCTTTTGTTAGCCACATTTCAGATTAAGCAACGCCGAGGACGGCTTTATTTTCAAAAAGGGAGGATGATGAGGACATGACTACCTTGTATATGACCAAAATATTGCATACATGCATATTTGTCGGTGATTTCTAGTGCAAACTATTCAATAATCTATTTATGTTATCCGAACAAAAATACTTCACACACTTTTGTGTTTTGTCTAATTGCAGGTGTATGGGACATTTGTACAATCCACATATGAAGATAAGGAAGAAAGAGATGTTTATTTTCTGTTCAAAAAGTCCTCTCACGTCACTTTTGGCCCAAGAGAAGATAGAGTCCAAGTCTCTCACGTTCTGGATTCAGATTCGGACTGCACAGACATACCTGACTCAAAACGCCAACAACTTTTTCATACGGACTCCGAATTGGGTGATTCGTTTTTTGTTGGAAAGTAGATTTCATGCTCTTTCCAGCACAATTGGAATCACCTTAAAATCGGTCCGGAGCGTTGAGTTATGGATGAAACAATCTGATGCTGCAGCAGAATCCGAGTCAAACTACAAGTCCAAAGGTGTTACGTCACCTCCACTTGGGCCCATGAGCCTTGTACGACCTAGGGTTGGTTTTAGGCTGCTTTGGGACGTCCTCCCACCTCCTTGGCCGCCACCCCTTGCTCCTATATAAGTAGATCCATCTAGTAGCTTTTTCCTCGGGATTTGTTTAGTTAAAAGTTAGCCATTGCAACCGTTGTGCCGTTTGTGTCCAACGACCAGACCAAGACCGCTTACGGATCCCCACCTTCATCAATACTTCATATATACTTGCAATATTCAGATTGCTTTTATCATATTCTTCCTTGTTCTTGATTGCTTGCGAGGAATAGACCTTACCGTGGTCAGGTTGATTGTGCTCTGGCGTGGTCAATAACCTCTCGGAGTTGGTTTAGCGATTGCTAAGGCGCAGCGTCGTCGTGCGTTTGTAGTCGGATCGTCAAAGTCGTCTCCACCAAATCGATAGTTATCATCTCATCGAAGATCAGGACACCCCGCCTCTATCAAGATACCACTTGATAGGCGAGGTGTCGATCTTCGATGAAAAACGATTTCAGGCTTCGATCGATGCTACAACAAAATAAGCAATCTAAAATAAACAGTGCCCTAAGGCGGTATATATGGAGGAAGAGGGGTGAATTTCGTGGCCCTTGGTGGAGGGTCGAAACTAACCCTATCTCTTGTTTCCCCACACATACGGACTCTAAAATAGCCTATACTAATGTATTTCGAAATTACATGGGCTGGCCCAATAATAAGGTGTGCAGCACCTAGAATAGCCTATGGACGAATATTATGAAGTGGCATCTTGTATATTTCGTCCAAGGCTTCATGCACTCCTTATGGTGGCTTCAAAGTCCTGAAATCATCACTTGTAACTCCGTTCTTGATCCCCTTAGCATGCCATCAACTCCATCGTGTTCTTGCTCCAATGTTCACCCTTCTCCAAGCTAGGCCCTTCATTTGTAAGCAAAACAAATGTATCCAATTTAAGCGACATCATATTCTCATGAACATTAGAATCATTACCAAAAGCGAAAGTACAGTAATTTAATTGGCGTCTTGTGAGCTCTAGTAATTGGTCCGTATATATATAGCAGTGAGGGGCTGTGGATGTAACAATGGTATTGATGTCCTCATCATCCTCCCTTCTTGAAATGAAGTCGTCCTCGAAGCTCATCTTCCTCACCCAAATAAGGCTTCAAATCTGCAATGTTAAAGTGGGACTAACCCCAAAATCTGCGAGGCAGCTCAAGTTTATATGCATTATCATTTATTTTCTCCAACACCTTAAAGGGACCAGCGACACGTGGCATTAGTTTTGATTTACGCAAATCGGGAATCTATCCTTACATAAATGTAACCAAACAAGATCTCCGGTGCAAACACACATGTTTTCTACCCTTATCTCCGGCATGTTTATATTTAGCATTCATCGCTCAATGTTTTCCTTAGTTAACTCATGCATTTTTAAAATCAATTCAGCACGTTCTTTAGCATCAAAATTAACCTTCTCCGAAGATGGAAGAAGCGACAAATCAATAGGTGCGAGGTAGGAAACCATACACAACTTCAAAGGGCACATCTTAGTAGTAGAATGCAATGAGCGATTATAAGCAAATTCAATATGAGGCAAGCATTCCTCCCACATTTTCTTATTTTCTTTAGAACAGCCCTAAGCATAGTAGACAATGTTCTATTGACTACTTGGTTTATCCATCGGTTTGGGGGTGACAAGTAGTACTAAAAGCAGTTTAGTCCCCAACTTAGCCCATAAACATCTCCAAAAGTGGCTAAGAAATTTAGTATCACGATCTGAAACAATAGTATTTGGCACACCATGCAAGCGAATAATTTCACGAAAGAACAAATCAGCAACATTAGCTGACATCATCGCTTTTATGACATGGTATAAAGTGTGCCATTTTGAGAATCTATCCACGACAACAAATATGCTATCCTCCCTTCTTTGTTCTAGGTAAACCTAAAACAAAGTCCATCGATATATCCTCCCAAGGAACACTAGGTACAGAGCAAAGGCATATATAAACCATGAGGATTGAGTCGTGACTTAGCTTTTTGACATGTAGTGCGGCGAGCAATAAAGCGCTCAACATCCGTCTCATCTTTGGCCAAAAGAAATGTGTGCAAGTCGTCCTCCGTCTTCTTCACGCCAAAGTGTCCCATTAGTCCTCCTCCATCGCCTCCTGCAACAACAAAAGGCGAGCGGAGCTAGCTGGAATGCATAGCTTGTTAGCACGGAACACAAACCCATCATTAACGACAAACTTGTTCCATGTTCTTCCTTCTTTACAATTCTGCAATACATCTTTAAAATCAGCATCATGCACATATTGATCTTTGATGGTCTCCAAACCAAATATTTTGAAGTCAAGTTGTGAAAGCATAGTATAGCGACGAGACAATGCATCGAGCAATAACATTTTCTTTACCCTTCTTGTGTTTAATGACATAAGGAAAGTCTCAATGAATTCAACCCATTTAGCATGTCTACGATTCAGTTTAGCTTGACTTTTAATATGTTTCAAAGATTCATGATCAGAATGTATAACAAATTCTTTGGGCCATAAATAATGTTGCCATGTTTCTAAAGTCCGAACAAGAGCATATAATTCTTTATCATAAGTAGAAGTAATTCAGACTAGGCCCTCAATTTTTTGAGAAAAGTATACAACAGGTTTGCCATCTTGTAATAACACACCTCTAATCCAATTCCACTAGCATCACATTCAAGCTCAAAAGTCTTATTAAAATCAGGAAGTTGGAGTAAAGGAGCATGTGTCAACTTAGCTTTCAATACCGTGAAGGCTTCTTCTGTGCGGTACCCCAAACAAAAGGCACATCCTTCTTTGTAAGCTCGTTGAGAGGTGCAGCAATGGTGCTGAAATCTCTCACAGCGCCTATAGAAACCAGCGAGGCCAGGAAACTCCTCACTTGTGTGACCGTTTTGGGCTGCGGCCAACTCTCAATAGCTTCAATCTTGGCTTTATCAACTTCAATTCCTGTGGAGTAACAACATAGCCAAGAAAAGATACTCGGTCGATTGCAAAAGGTGCACTTCCCAAGGTTACCAAACAAGCGTGCATCACGTAGAGCATTAAAAACATCACGTAAATGTTCCAAATGTTCTTCCAAAGATTTGCTATAAATCGGTATATCATCAAAATAGACTACCACAAATCGTCCAATGAAAGCACGTAAAACTTCGTTCATTAATCTCATGAAAGTACTAGGTGCATTAGTTAACCCAAAAGGCATGACTAACCACTCATATAATCCAAACTTAGTTTTAAATGCTGTTTTCCATTCATCTCCCAATTTCATACGAATTTGATGGTATCCACTCATAAATCAACTTTGGAGAATATTGTAGAGCCACTCAATTCATCAAGCATATCATCTAGCCTAGGAATAGGGTGGCGATAACGAATAGTAATATTATTGATGCCTCTACAATCAACACACATCGTGGCGTACCATCCTTTTTCGGCACTAGAATAATATGAACAGCACAAGGACTAAGGATTGGCGTATATAACCTTTGTCGAGCAGCTCCTGTGCTTGACGCATAATCTCCTTCGTCTCCTCTGGATTGAGTGCGGTATGGTGCGGTTGGGTAATGATGCACGGGAATTAAGTCAATTTGATGCTCAATCCCTCGAATAGGTGGTAATCCGGTGGCACGTCTTGTGGAAAAGGCGTCGGCGAACTCTGCAAAAGGTTAGTGACGGCGGGGGCAAAGAGGAAAACCGTCCTCGAATGAAAATAATGCCTCTTTGCACACAAAAGCATAGCAAATAGATTTGCTAAAATCTAGCTCATCAATATCAGATTTGGTGGCAAGTAAACAAGCACTTTTCAATTTAATTTGAAGCAACGGTAGATGGTTTATTATTAGGCTTCATGTGTTGCTCAAATTCTTTTGCCACAATCTGATTTTCACTCTTATTTTCTCTGTTTTGCTTTATTAGCTCTATTAATATCATCTTTCAAAATGGACTCGAGAGTCATAGGAAGCAAAGTAATATTTTATCCTTATGAACAAGAGTATCTTGATTGTTTCTACCATGGTGTACAGAATTTTTATCAAATTGCCATGGTCTACCAAGTAACAAGGAACATGCTTGCATAGGTACCACATCACAATCAACATAATCAGCATATGTAGAGATACTAAAATGCACGAGCAGTCGTGTTACCTTCACCTTGCAGCTGTTGTTGAACCATTGGATGTAGTAAGGATGTGGATGTGGTCTTGTGGTGAGAGATAGCTTCTCCACCATCTCCATGCTAGCCAAGTTGTTGCAGCTCCCTCCATCTATGATGGCCTTGAATAGAGCGTTCCTTCACAACTCCTTTGTATGGAACAAATTATGCCTCTGATTTTGCTCAGCTTGTGTAACTTTGCACACTCAAAACACGTTGAGCAACTAAACATTCATACTGTCGGCATCTTGACAGCCATGTATTGTGTCTCATGATCAGAATCATCTCCACCGTGTTCCTCATGTGTAATAAGAGCCAAAGTCTCCTCATCATAGTCACTAGCGGACTCATACCCACCATCCTCGGTAGCAATCATCACCGCTGAGATTTGCATTCTCTCATAAAATGTCCTCTTCCCTTACAAGCGACGACAAATAATATCCTTGTGTGCCTGTTGGCGCCATGGAAGAAGAACTACATGCAGGCCGGCGGTGTGCTCTTGGCGAGATAGTGGTGGTTGTGTACGCTTTCTTGTATCACGGTTGGAGGTGGCACTGAAGGAGGTGATAGTGCGGTGGAAGTAGATGATGCGCGTGGTGTCCATGATGAAGGTCGACCTGCGAGAAAAGTTAGTCGCGCCAATGCACATCGATCCTGCACTTCACGTTCAGCTTTACAAGCAAGATGGAATAAGCAGTGATATTATTATAATCCTTATAGTCTAGAATTATGCGAATCTCTCTATTTAATCCACCCGAAAGCGTGCAAGCATAGCTTCATTCTCCTCAACAATACCACATCTAATCAAACCAGTTTGTAATTCTTGATAATATTCTTCTACAGAATTTTTCCTTGTCTTAAGCGCTGCAATTTTTGAAGCAATTCACGTTGATAATATGGTGGAACCCAGCGATACGCATAGCAGTTTTCAAAGCAGCCCAAGTAGCTGGAGCAGGATATAATCTACAATGTTCAGACCACCAAACACATGCAAAGCTAGTGAAAGCACAAACAGCAGCAGGAACCGTCTCTCCTCGGGATATTGTAAACATGTAAATCGTTGTTCAGTTTCTAACTCCCAAATAAGATATATATCAGGAACATATCTACCCTCAAATGGTGGAATATTCAATTTCAGTTTAGGGAGATGGTCATGATCTCGTACTGAGGGGAGCCCTAATATTGCCATTATTTGCATGTGGGCGACCTGGTGGTTGTGGTGCTGGTGGTTGCACATAGTTCGATGTTGATCAACCTCATCCTCATAATCGCCCACATAATCATCATCCTCCTCTGTACCAGCAGCAGCGATGGCGAGAGCCAAAGAAGCACCAACAGCGATGGCTGGCGGCACCAGAATTTTGTCCTGGCTCAATAGGAACCGCTTGAGCTCGTCCATACTGATTCGGAAGGGGCGTAGTTGTTGTCGTTCTTGAGGCGCGATAGGTGCAGCGGCGGTGGTTGTGGAAAAGCGAGCAATTCATCAAACTTGCTATCAAGCTTTGTTTCAAGCGTCTTCTCAATGCCATCTATCTTCTCCATGGCCTCGTCAAATCTGTTTACCACATCTTGCACCTGTCCACTCATCATTTGCTGAAATTTATCATGCTTAGTGATGAGGACATGAGTACCTTGTATATGACCAAAAATATTGCATACATGCATATTTGTCAGGTGATTTCTAGTGCAAACTATTCAATAATCTATTTATGTTATCGAACAAAATACTTCACACACTTTTGTGTTTTGTCTAATTGCAGGTGTATGGGACATTTGTACAATCCACATATGAAGATAAGGAAGAAAGAGATGTTTATTTGCTGTTCAAAAAGTCCTCTCACGTCACTTTTGGCCCAAGAGAAGATAGAGTCCAAGTCTCTCACGTTCTGGATTCAGATTCGAACTGCACAGACATACCTGACTCAAAACGCCAACAACTATTTCATACGGACTCCGAATTGGGTGATTCTTTTTTTGTTGGAAAGAAGATTTCATGCTCTTTCCAGCACAATTGGAATCACCTTAAAATCCGTCCGGAGCGTTGAGTTGTGGACAAAACAATCTGACGCTGCACCAGAATCCGAGTCAAACTACAAGTCCAAAGGTGTTCGTCACCTCCACTTGGGCCCATTGGCCTTGTACGACCTAGGGTTAGTTTTAGGCTGCCTTGGGACGTCCTCCCACCTCCTTGGCCGCCACCCTTGCTCCTATATAAGTAGATCCATCTAGTAGCTTTTCCTTGGGATTTGTTTAGTTAAAGTTAGCCATTGCAACCGTTGTGCCGTTTGTGTCCAACGACCAGACCAAGACCGCTACGGATCCCCACCTTTATCAATACTTCATACATACCATAATATTCAGATTGCTTTTATCATATTCTTGCTTGTTCTTGATTGCTTGCAGGAATAGACCTTCGTGGTCAGGTTGATTGTGCTCGGCGTGGTCAATAACCTCTCGGAGTTGGTTTAGCGATTGCTAAAGCGCAGCGTCGTGCCGCGTTTGAAGTCGGATCGTCAAAGTCGTCTCCACCAAATCGATAGTTATCATCTCATCGAAGATCGGGACACCTCGCCTCTATCAAGTGGTATCGGTTTTCAGGTTGCTCGGTGAGAATTTCCAGTTTTCCTAGATTAGATTTATTTTCTTACCTATTGTCCAAGAAAAAGCCACAAAAATAGTTAGATCTATTCACCCTTTGTCCAAGCCACTCGAGCCTTTGCAATTTTCTTTTCATTGGTTGCATTATTGAATTATCGGTTGCATCGTCGTGTTGAGTTGCTGGTCTTAGTGTCTAGTTCCTTTAGAGTTTGAGTTCTGTTCACATTAGTCACGCCGCGCTGCATCATTATGCCTTCCGTTGTCCACCATCCCATCTATTAATTTCCACCACGTGCTACTGCGCTGTTCATTGTCATAATCGTAGTTGAGGTCATTCACATCTTCGCGGATCAATCTGCATCTTATCTAGTTTGTCTTGGAAGAGGGAGAAAAAAGAGAAAAAAGAAAAAAGGAAAGAAAAAAAAAAGAAAGAGAAAAAAGAAAAAAAAAGTGTGAGGAAAAAAAGAAGAAAAAAAATCGGATCTATCTAGAATCAATCTCGTACCTGAATTCGGATTGGAATCTGTTTTGCGCACTGTTCAGTAAAACAGGTGTATCTTCCTCATCTGAAGTCCGTTTTGACTCCGTGAGTACTCAACTTAAAGCTAGCGACGAGCCGCATCTAAATAGTTGCAGAAGCTAGTTCAATTTTGACACCTCAAAATCGGCTTCTAAATAGGTCTTTTGCCCTCTGAAGTTCGTGAACACAGCTTGTTCCAATTTTTCGAGGCCAGTTTTAGAATTCTTTGACTCCTCATATCAACTTTCGGAATTGAGTGATTCTTTTTGCATTGGAAAGCTTGAGTTAGTAGCATTCTTTGAAAGAATTTATTAGAAAATTGGCTCAAACTTTTCAAGAGGAAAGTTGGAGAGAGAGTTGTTGTATGTCACTGCTTGGTAGTTGTTTTCATCATTATCTTCACTATCGTTGTGATCTTCACTTATATCTGGCTGTCAAGAGCTACTTAGTAACCTTCATTGATGCTAGTTGTGCTTCGCCGTGACCTCATTAGTGTTCTAGGCTCGCGTCTCTAGTCGGTCTAGCCTAGGACCAGCCTGATACCGTCGTTGGCGTTTATTCAACATTACATCTCTGAATTGATTATTGCTAATCTTTTGCTACCATATATAGCCAACCCAGCTCCACATATTTCTACACCGTGTATATATACGTTCCCTGGCAATCGCTTTACACAATCTTGAGTTATTTGACATCGCTGGTTGCTGTCACCACCGCATGGTAAGAACTTGTAAGATATTGATATTTGCTTTCTTGTGAGCACTTTACAACCACATCCTAGTAGTTCATAGGAACATTATTCTGGAATTTTGTTTCTTGTTTCTACTAATCATGACGAGTTACGGAGATAGAAGTTCTTGGACGATGGACACATCTTCACCATCACGAGTTGGGACAACACACACAACCACATGGTCGGGTTATCTCTTTACCGTCATTTGAGGTAGATTTAATCCTGCTATTTATCTAGCTTGGGAGTTTGAAGTAGAACAAGTTTTTAGTAACCATGACTTTTACGAACTTGGCGATGCGAGCTGCCACTAGAGCATTACTGGTTTTGCTTCAGTTTGGTGGAGTGTGCATTGTAAGAAAAATATTGATAACCAAC
The DNA here is from genome assembly GCA_021437245.1 of Aegilops speltoides. Taxonomy (NCBI): domain Eukaryota; kingdom Viridiplantae; phylum Streptophyta; class Magnoliopsida; order Poales; family Poaceae; genus Aegilops; species Aegilops speltoides. The sequence continues at coordinate 35,392 of JAHHZJ010000939.1, forward strand.
CCACAACTTGGAAAGATTTGAAATATGTAATGAGACAACATTTTTCCCTCCTTACTATCGCCGTGAATTGCTTATAAATTTGAACAATTTAAACAAGGCAACAACACTGTCCATGCTTACTACAAAGAGTTCAAATCTTATATGCATCATTGTGACATAGAAGAATCGAGGATGATACAATGAATAGATTTTTGGTGGTTTGAACCATGATATTCGAGCAAGATTTCAGTATATTCCTCATTGCATTCTTGGTATGTATGTTAGTGCTTGTACCTTTGAGAGACGATTCTGAGGAGGATGCATTGGGTGACTACAACAACTACTATTCAGTTCATGCTCACCATCGCGGTTGGTTCCTCCACCGTTGCACCTACTAGAGCAGCCCACCTCGGATTGTGGCGACATCATCTCAAGAGTATGGTGCGTTGTCTAATGTACCTACATCAGCTCGCCTTTGCGACAAGGTAACAGATAAAGGTATTGATGATATAACTTCACATGAGAATGATGCATCCTAGTTAACTTGAATACATCATGTGTTGAGCTACCCACTACCTTGATCACACCACCTATTTTAGAGGATTATGTTGATAATTTGACTTTGCCATGTGATCAAACAACTGAAATACCAACAATTTTGAGAGCACCAATTGAATTAACTGTTGATGCAAAAGAATCAATGTTTAATCGTTTTGATATGACCTCTAATCTTGGTGATGATTCTGTGTCGAATGACTCATTGCATGTTTACTTATCTAAGCATGTTGTAGCATGTAAATTTGATTCAAATAAGGTTTATTCACCAATGTTGGGATGGTTTAATGATGAACATTGTCAATCTTTTGAAATAAATAAGAGCTTCACTTATATGTACAAACTGAGTGCAATATTTTCATGCCTTCTAGCTCTTGTGCTAATTTGTTGGCTTTAGATTTTATGAACTATGCAAGTTACTCATCTATTCATGTGTCATATATGCAAAAATCAAGGGAAGTAAAATGGATGGCGTATACATATACAACATGTACACCTTGTCTCTTTTGTTAGCCACATTTCCAGATTAAACAGCGCCGAGGGCGGCTTTATTTTCAAAAGGGGAGGATGATGAGGACATGAGTACCTTGTATATGACCAAAATATTGCATACATGCATATTTGTCGGTGATTTCTAGTGCAAACTATTCAATAATCTATTTATGTTATCGAACAAAAATACTTCACACACTTTTGTGTTTTGTCTAATTGCAGGTGTATGGGACATTTGTACAATCCACATATGAAGATAAGGAAGAAAGAGATGTTTATTTGCTGTTCAAAAGTCCTCTCACGTCACTTTTGGCCCAGAGAAGATAGAGTCCAAGTCTCTCACGTTCTGGATTCAGATTCGAACTGCACAGACATACCTGACTCAAAACGCCAACAACTATTTCATACGGACTCGAATTGGGTGATTCTTTTTTGTTGGAAAGAAGATTTCATGCTCTTTCCAGCACAATTGGAATCACCTTAAAATCCGTCCGGGCGTTGAGTTGTGGACAAAACAATCTGACGCTGCACCAGAATCCGAGTCAAACTACAAGTCCAAAGGTGTTCGTCACCTCCACTTGGGCCCATTGGCCTTGTACGACCTAGGGTTAGTTTTAGGCTGCCTTGGGACGTCCTCCACCTCCTTGGCGCCACCCCTTGCTCCTATATAAGTAGATCCATCTAGTAGCTTTTCCTTGGGATTTGTTTAGTTAAAGTTAGCCATTGCAACCGTTGTGCCGTTTGTGTCCACGACCAGACCAAGACCGCTTACGGATCCCCACCTTTATCAATACTTCATACATACCATAATATTCAGATTGCTTTTATCATATTCTTGCTTGTTCTTGATTGCTTGCAGGAATAGACCTTATTAGTCAGGTTGATTGTGCTCGGCGTGGTCAATAACCTCTCGGAGTTGGTTTAGCGATTGCTAAGGCGCAGCGTCGTGCGTTTGAAGTCGGATCGTCAAAGTCGTCTCCACCAAATCGATAGTTATCATCTCATCGAAAGATCGGGACACCTACGCCTCTATCAAGGTGTCCCGTCTTTTCGATGAGATAATGAATTCGCTTTGGTGGAAATCATTTGGCGATCGACTCTGGCGTCTTGAGGCGTCGCGCCTTGTAACAACATCAAGTGTATTCTTGATGCAATCAACGACCGCGAAAATCAAGAAGAAGAAACAAACAAGCTGAATGCAATCTGGATATTGCGAATATAGATAAGCTTTATTGATCAAGGTGGGGTTACGTAACGCCTTTATGCAGTGGTTGAACTAAGCAATCTGTGAATGCAACTATCTTGAACTTTTGATCTAAACAAAACCCAAATCTAAATGATGCCCTAAGGCGGCGGTATATATGGAGGAAGAGGGGTGAATTTCGTGGCCCTTGGTGGAGGTCGAAACTAACCCTATCTCTTGTTTCCTCACACATACGGACTCTAAAAATAGCCTATACTAATGTATTTCGAAATTACATGGGCTGGCCCAATAATAAGGTGACCTTGCAGCACCTAGAATAGCCTATGGGCGAATATTATGAAGTGGCATCTTGTATATTTCGTCCAAGGCTTCATGCACTCCTTATGGTGGCTTCAAAGTCCTGAAATCATCACTTGTAACTCCGTTCTTGATCCTTGCGCATGCCATCAACTCCATCGTGTTCTTGCTCCAATGTTCACCCTTCTCCAAGCTAGGCCCTTCATTTGTAAGCAAAACAAATGTATCCAATTTAAAGCGACATCATATTCTCATGAACATTAGAATCATTACCAAAAAGCGAAAGTACACAGTAATTTAATTGGCGTCTTGTGAGCTCTAGTAATTGGTCCGTATATGTAGCAGTAGGGGCTGTGGATGTAACAATGGTATTGATGTCCTCATCATCCTCCCTTCTTGAAATGAAGTTAGTCCTCGTGAGGCTCATCTTCCTCACCCAAATAAGGCTTCAAATCTGCAATGTTAAAAGTGGGACTAACCCCAAAATCTGCGAGGCAGCTCAAGTTTATATGCATTATCATTTATTTTCTCCAACACCTTAAAGGGACCAGTGACACGTGGCATTAGTTTTGATTTGCGCAAATCGGGGAATCTATCCTTACATAAATGTAACCAAACAAGATCTCCGGTGCAAACACCACATGTTTTCTACCCTTATCTCGACATGTTTATATTTAGCATTCATCGCTCAATGTTTTCCTTAGTTAACTCATGCATTTTTAAAATCAATTCAGCACGTTCTTTAGCATCAAAATTAACCTTCTCCGAAGATGGAAGAAGCGACAAATCAATAGGTGCAGGTAGGAAACCATACACAACTTCAAAGGCACATCTTAGTAGTAGAATGCAATGAGCGATTATAAGCAAATTCAATATGAGGCAAGCATTCCTCCCACATTTTCTTATTTTTCTTTAGAACAGCCCTAAGCATAGTAGACAATGTTCTATTGACTACTTGGTTTATCCATCGGTTTGGGGGTGACAAGTAGTACTAAAAAGCGGTTTAGTCCCCAACTTAGCCCATAAACATCTCAAAAGTGGCTAAGAAATTTAGTATCACGATCTGAAACAATAGTATTTGGCACACCATGCAAGCGAATAATTTCACGAAAAGAACAAATCAGCAACATTGGCAGCATCATCGCTTTTATGACATGGTATAAAGTGTGCCATTTTAGAGAATCTATCCACGACAACAAATATGCTATCCCTCCTTCTTTGTTCTAGGTAAACCTAAAACAAAGTCCATCGATATATCCTCCCAAGGAACACTAGAGTGCAGGCAAAGGCATATATAAACCATGAGGATTGAGTCGTGACTTAGCTTTTTGACATGTGGTCGTGACAATAAAGCGCTCAACATCCCGTCTCATCTTTGGCCAAAAGAAATGTGTAGCAAATCGTCCTCCGTCTTCTTCACGCCAAAGTGTCCCATTAGTCCTCCTCCATCGCCTCTGCAACAACAAAAGGCGAGCGGAGCTAGCTGGAATGCATAGCTTGTTAGCACGGAACACAAACCCATCATTAACGACAAACTTGTTCCATGTTCTTCCTTCTTTACAATTCTGCAATACATCTTTAAAATCAGCATCATGCACATATTGATCTTTGATGGTCTCCAAACCAAATATTTTGAAGTCAAGTTGTGAAAGCATAGTATAGCGACGAGACAATGCATCGACAATAACATTTTCTTTACCCTTCTTGTGTTTAATGACATAAGGAAAGTCTCAATGAATTCAACCCATTTAGCATGTCTACGATTCAGTTTAGCTTGACTTTTAATATGTTTCAAAGATTCATGATCAGAATGTATAACAAATTCTTTGGGCCATAAATAATGTTGCCATGTTTCTAAAGTCCGAACAAGAGCATATAATTCTTTATCATAAGTAGAGTAATTGAGACTAGGCCCACTCAATTTTTAGAAAAGTATACCATGGGTTTGCCATCTTGTAATAACACACCTCTAATCCAATTCCACTAGCATCACATTCAAGCTCAAAAGTCTTATTAAAATCAGGAAGTTGGAGTAAAGGGCATGTGTCAACTTAGCTTTCAATACCGTGAAGGCTTCTTCACATGCGGTACCCCAAACAAAAGGCACATCCTTCTTTGTAAGCTCGTTGAGAGGTGCGCAATGGTGCTGAAATCTCTCTAAGCGCCTATAGAAACCAGTGAGGCCAAGAAACTCCTCACTTGTGTGACCGTTTTGGGCTGCGGCCAACTCTCAATAGCTTCAATCTTGGCTTTATCAACTTCAATTCCTGTGGAGTAACAACATAGCCAAGAAAAGATGGAAATTCGGTGCAAAAGGTGCACTTCCCAAGGTTACCAAACAAGCGTGCATCACGTAGAGCATTAAAAACATCACGTAAATGTTCCAAATGTTCTTCCAAGATTTGCTATAAATCAGTATATCATCAAAATAGACTACCACAAATCGTCAATGAAAGCACGTAAAACTTAGTTCATTAATCTCATGAAAGTACTAGGTGCATTAGTTAACCCAAAGGCATGACTAACCACTCATATAATCAAACTTAGTTTTAAATGCTGTTTTCCATTCATCTCCCAATTTCATACGAATTTGATGGTATCCACTCATAAATCAACTTTGGAGAATATTGTAGAAACCACTCAATTCATCAAGCATATCATCTAGCCTAGGAATAGGGTGGCGATAACGAATAGTAATATTATTGATGCCTCTACAATCAACACACATACGTGACGTACCATCCTTTTTCGGCACTAGAATAATAGGAACAGCACAAGGACTAAAGGGATTCGGCGTATATAACCTTTGTCGAGCAGCTCACGTGCTTGGCGCATAATCTCCTTCGTCTCCTCTGGATTGAGTGCGGTATGGTGCGGTTGGGTAATGATGCAGGAATTAAGTCAATTTGATGCTCAATCCCTCGAATAGGTGGTAATCGGTGTACGTCTTGTGGAAAGGCGTCGTGAACTCTGCAAAAGGTTAGTGACGGCGAGGGGCAAAGGAATCTGATACCACTTGATAGGCGTCGGCGAACCCTGGCATCAAGTGGTATGATTCCTCTTTGC
>JAHHZJ010000940.1:0-194072 GCA_021437245.1 Aegilops speltoides
CCAAGGCCGTGTGCTTCCTTAGATTGAACTCCCACAACGGACGGCTTCGTCTTCAGTGCTGGCATGGGAGGATCCAGTGAACTAACATCACCTGGATCACATCAACGAGCTTGACGCTCTTGGTCACCATGCTCTGAACACAGCGGCCTCGAACACTATCACCTCGGCCAGAGAACACGGTCGGACTCTTTCTCAACCCAGAGGTGAGTCCCATAGAGCGCCGGGCGGGGATTCGGCAGGCCGCGTCGAGGTGGTGTCATGCGGTTCCGCGGATGTAGAACCACCGGTTACGCCATTCCTTTACCGTCTCCATGAAAGTGCCTTTGGGCCAGGAGACGTTGGACAATTTACTCACCATTGCCCCTCCGCAATCCGCATGCTGGCCATCCACCACCTTCGGCTTTACGTTGAAGACTTTGAGCCACAACCCAAAGTGGGGTTGGATGCGGAGGAAGGAAGAACGATGAACGTCGAGATGTTGAGGATGGAATTCGGGGACAGATCATGGAAGTCTATCCCGTAATAATACATCAGACTGCGAACAAAAGGGTGGAGTGGGAACCCTAGTCCACGGAAGAAATGAGGGAGGAAAACTACCCTCTCGTTGTGCTCAGGCGTGGGGACGATTTGTCCCTCAGCCGGCAAGCGGTGAGCGATTCCCTCTGGCAAATATCCGGCCGCCCGAAGCTCAGTAATATCCTTCTCCTTGACGGAGGAGACCATCCACTTGCCCTGGCAACCGGATCTGGACATGGTTGCTTGAGTGGAAAGGAGATGAGAACTTGGGCGCTGGAGCTCGAGGTTGGAGAGGCGAAGACCGAGAGAAAGCGTGAGATGAGTAAAGGGGAATCCTTATCTCCTTATAAAGACAGTATATATCGAATGCCATCTCACTCGCCTTAAGATCCGCCTATTCCCAAGGGCTGTGTAAATGGCATGGTTGGGTTACCCATATCCGCATTGATGAGAATCCCGTGATAAGAGGACACGATCTTTGCTTCGACAAGACGTGCCAATGGCAACCACGTCTTGAAATGTGGGACAAATGGTTCAAAATTACGACCGAGCGGACGTGATGTCACATTACAGAAAGTTGTCAGTGGATGGAACTCGTGTAAAATGTATATATTCTCTCTGCGGTTGAGTATGGTGTATAACAGGTCCTGATACAATCGCCACATCCGAAGACTATCTTGGAGTTCGAGAAGAGTTGAACCCGCCTTTGCAATGCCGAAGACACTCTTGGCTACTGACTCCTCGCCATTGAAGCTGAGGTTCGGGAGCTACCGAGGAGTCTCGACTAAAGGGTCCTCGAAAGGTCCTGCCCATTATCCATTGGGCCAAATGATGGGCTATGAAGAACATGAAGGTCAAGACTATACCTGGGTCCGATTGGACTCTACTTGGCGTGGAAGGCAAGCTAGGCTAATCGACTATGAAGATTTCCTCCTATGTAATTGTCCCTATGTAACCCTAGATCTCTTCGGTGTCTATATAAACCCGGAGAACACAAATTCGGATAGGACAGATTCATTACCATATACTCATATGCTAGACTTCTAGGGTTTAGCCATTACGATCTCGTGGTAGATCAACTCTTGTAACACTCATATTCATCAAGATCAATCAAGCAGGAAGTAGGGTATTACCTCCATAGAGAGGGCGCAAACCTGGGTAAACATTGTGTCCCCTGTCCCTATTAACATCGATCCTAGACGCACAGTTCGGGACCCCCTACCCGAGATCTGCCAGTTTTGACACCGACACATAGGTCCTCATGGATAGCCAACTCCTCCTTCATCTTGACGTCACGGACGCCATCGGAGAACGCGGAGATGATGGCCTCGTCCGTCACCTTGGGGATCTTGAGGCGGGTGTTGTTGAAGCGCTGGATGTACTTCTGGAAAGTCTCTCCTAGTTGTTGCTTGATGCGGAAAAGTCGCCTTGTGACGACAGGCTATCATATGAGTGCCTTTGAAGTTGGCGACGAAAAGCCAAGCAAGATCTCGCCCCGAGAGGAGATCGAGCCTTGAGGCAGGTTCGAGAGCCACGGCGGGTGGCATCCTTGAGGGCTATATGTAAACCAGGGCTGCCATGACCTCTTAATTCTCGTTGGCCGCTTCGATGTTTTAGCCTCATAGAGCTGCAGGAACTCCATGAAGTGCCGTGTGCCGTCATAGCGAGGAGGCAGATTCTGGCTTGAACTTGCCCGCCTGTAACAGCTTTTACTGAGCACGAGGGTGAGCTGTGGTTGCCGAGGCACGCCTTGGGGTGGAACTTGGCCTTGGTGCTCACACTGCGTGAACCCGGCGTAGCGAGGAACTCGCCTGTGACACCCCAAAAATCTTGACCTTGTTTTGTTAGTTAAAATTTTCGAGAAACTTAAACTTTTATTTTCTAGATTTTCTTTTGATTTCGTAACCATTATTTTCTTTGTTATTATGGAGTTTTTAACCCAAGTGAAAACTTTCCAAATATATTATTGGACATGTTTACCCTCTCAAGAAAAACATTTCTTTCATCAATGGAATTAATTACATAATTATTTTTCCCGATCTTTATTTCTTGAAAGTGGTTTCCCATGGTTTTAGGGTCCTATTTGAACTACAACCATTTGATAAATTTATTTAAAATTACAACCAATATTTGGAGATGTCATGTGATGTTTTTAAATCACTTTTTATACAAAAATATCTTCTATTCATTGGAGATTTTGAGCTCTACACCAAATTTTCAAATCTGGTCGAGCTGGCCATTTTGCACTACACCTATTTAAAATTTCTTTTAAAGCTTCCACCAAAATTATCACGATGGTAGTAGTATATTATCTCAACTTTATGCAAAAACCCAATGATGTTCTTTTGAAAAATTTGAGTAAATCAACCTCATCTTCATTCTCGTCCAGCTTTGGTGCTTTGTAACGCAACCACATTTTAACTTGCCCTTTTAGGCATTATTCTTTTTCCTACTTATAGACCAATCTCGCAAAACCCTTATGTCGGTAGAGAGGACCCATTGGAGGATTTTAAATGCATGCAATAATATCTTTTTCTTTTGTCCAAAGCTGAAGTTTTGCAAAACTTGCACAATCAAGTTTCTAGTCTTCACCTGTAACCTTGCCACCATCACCTACACCTAAAGAGACTATGATCTGGAGTTTTGGCCATCCCAAGAGTTACCTAGATGCACTTGGCATTTCATCGAATAGGTTAGGAGCATGGCCGCTTTTGGCATGCTTTTGGACTTGCATTATGAAGTTGCCCTAATGGCCTAAACCAACATGTCCACTAAGCTCCTAGAAGACCCTAACCTAGTCCCCGTTAGTCCCGGCCTCTTCCAAACCCTCTAGCACACGCAGCATTATGCCGAACATACGGCGTGCATCTTACTGCGGCGCTACCAGAGCGCGACGCTTTTACCACGAAAGCACCGAAGCCGCCTCGTCTCTTGCGCCTCCCCAGACCCATGCTGGCCCTTGGCCACTGCAACAAGCGCCCGACCCTCCCTCACCGCAGTCAGCCCTGCTTCTCCTCTGGTGCACCACAAGATCACCACCGCAAGCCGCCACCGCCGCCCCGACAGCTCTGCCACGGACGGCGCCGCCCGAGCCACACTAGTGCGCCAGCTTGCTCATGGTACAGCCCTAGCTCATCCACGAGCTCGTCCGCTAGCGCCCGTCGCCGCCATGATGCCCTGCAAGCTACAGCGAGGCGGTTCGCCGAGCTTATCTCCGGCGCGTGAAGGCGAACTTCACAGCACTATAAAAGGAGACCCCCGAGCTCATCTGAGCACCCAGGCGACCTCAGGCCACCGCCATAGCACCCCCAATGCCAGAAATCGTCGGGGGGAAGCCGTCTTCCTCGACTCCGGCGGGTCTGCCCGCCACGCCAGCGCCAAGCCCATAACAGGGCCTCCCCATATCCAAATGACACCATTCTACTCCCCTCGAACGCATGGAGCTGCCCGGCCTCTCGACCGTGAATAGGAACCACCGTGGCAAGCCCCTAAATCCACCCAAGCCTCCTCCGCCATGAGTTACGCGCGGTGCCAGACTCTCCACCGGCCAACAACAACCAGGAGGTCCGCCTGGTCTCATGGATCCATCCCTGCCCTTGGATCCCCATGGGGAGCCTCCGTTCATCCATGACGATCGCCGGTTCCCGCCTTCCCGGACAGAGGAGGGAGAAGAGGCGTGCGATCGGTCAAGCTCGATCAAGTGGACCCCCTGACCCACTATCGCGGGACCCCGAGCCGGGTCGCGCTGGTTTAAGTGAAAGCATAAAGCGACCCAAAGTATGTCTCTCTCCTTCAAAACATATTCTCCCGAAGCGTTTTCTTTCTACGTTTTTATTTAAAAATGTAATATCGACTAAACTTTCGACGGGCTATAACTTTTTAAATATAAGTCCAAATGACTTGATTCTTTTCTCGTTGTTTCCCAAATATTGTCTAGTTTATTTTCATATTTATTTGAAAATTTTCCAAATAACTTTTTGTACAATTTTGAAAGTATGTGTTAATTCAAATTTATTTAAAATAGGATTTTGGAGAGGAGAAGAAACTTTCAAAAGTTTTGGAATGCACCTGCGCCTCCACAACTTGAAGGCAAGCATTCTGAACCCTGGCATAATATTTTTTTTTGTGTTGTTTGATATGGTTACAACACCATCGTGACACGGAGTATCCGTTATTTTTTTGTGAGGATATGATCATACTCATGAGTGCATATTGGTGATCTCATGCTATTGGAGCTTGATATGTTTGCGATAGTAGTCATCCTCACATGCCTTTCATGCCTACTGTAGGGCCGAGAAAGTCTCTGCCTTGGGCAGACCACGAGCTTATCCCGTGTTCCTCGTCGAGACGGTTGTGTCCTAGAGTGGCAAGATGAGGTATGAGGAGTGGTGATTACATACATTGGTTGAAACATATTTGTTATGCTAATCATGCAGTGGAATACTTAAACCTCCATAGTCGGCCGTAGATCGAGTCTTGTTCCCGTAACCCCCATACTTGTTTTGTACTACCCACCGTCCCCGCCATGTGTAGAGAGTGCAGTTCGAGAAGTTATCAACCCCTCCCTAGCACACACCGCATGTAGAGGGCCATGGTGAATGGATACACGTTGGCTTCCTGTTAGGCATGCCACCTGGTTTGGGGGCATGGGTGTTTTCGGTTGGAGCCAAGGGGTAGCTCCCCTAGTTTATGTATGGTATAAATTTTAGGATCCCATGCTAATCGAGGTTGTAGCCTCCTCGCTTAGAGTTTAAACTTAACGGTTGTCGTGGGTGATTCCCGACAACGTAAGTTAGGGTTGAGTAATGCGTTCGTGTGTGTTTTCTATTAAAAGACCATAGACGGAATTAGTCCCGTTGGACTAAAGGAATCCTATACTCGTGGGTAAAGAGTACACTCTCTCGCGAGAGATTATATCTATTCAAATAGCCGCGTGTCCATGGTTAATGACTACGATGCCCGATGGATCAAGCGTCGGTCTTCGAGAGGAAAACTACTAAACGTAACATTGATTATGACCTGTGACATATGATGATTATGATTCTTATTATTGTGGACTAACCATTTTTATTATTTGAATTAGTGAGCATCCCTGGGACGGTTCTACCTCCTGGATATTCACTGTGATTATTTTTATATATAAGCCCTTTATGTGGTGTCGCTCAGACGCCCGACTGTGGCATGCTTGTTATTTCAATTGCTTATAAGCCCTTTATGTGGTGTCGCTCGGACCTTATTTATTAACATGCTTGTTATTTCAATTGCTTATAAGCCCTTTATGTGGTGTCGCTCAGACGCCCGACTGTGGCATGCTTGTTATTTCAATTGCTTATAAGCCCTTTATGTGGTATCGCACAGACGCCCGACTGTGGCATGCTTGTTATATCCCTTATATATAAGCCCTTTATGTGGTGTCGCTCAGACACCCGACTGAGGCATGATTTATATTATTATCTTTTTGGAGGTAAACCCGAGACCCGATCGGTGCTTCATTCCTACTCCTCGATCGCTTATTCATGTTATATTGAATGATCTATCTATGCGTGCATCATGAACCTTATCTCATGTACGAGAAAAGTGATCATGGAATATTTCAAAACATGATTATCAGTGGTGATATTATACATGTGTTCTTAATGTTTTGAGTACATTCAAAGTACTCCTTTGGCTTGTCACTCGCTATTGTCTTGGCCAGATTTCTTATGTGGAAAGGAGCGCAGTAATGCCAACCCCGGACCCACTGCAATGGTGACAAAGAACCTCGCCAAGATAGGAGTTATCCCGGTCAAATTTGTTCACGTGGGAAATGGAGTCCCATAGACGCTGATGATCCGCAAACCGCTTCCGCCATCAACCACTAGAAACCATTTGTTGTACCCATAGGCCAGAATGGTCTTGTACTACATATGATGTAGTTTGCTTGGAGTTTTCTGTATCAAGTTGGTGACTCATCAGCTAACAGTAATCCTGGGGCTGGTGAGCACAAGGGCCACTTTCCGAGAAATTAATATCCTGAAAAACCGGCCCTGACAAACTTGGTATCAGAGCCAGGCTGACCATTGGCTAATCCTATCTTAGCCAGGTCAAAAACCTAGGTAAACCAACCCACCAGACCTTAACCAAACCCCGGCCAAGCTTCTCGTGTCAGATAGCCACACAGTGACCCGACACCTTTTGGCAGCCGGTGCCCAACCTATCAGCCTAGCTCATCGATCGCAGCGCACGAGGACTGGCCCTAAATAGTCTTTTTACATGCGCATGCGAATGAAGACTCCGTCCCCTTTTTCTATAAAAAGGCGCGCTGAATCTCAACCCAAAGACAAAGCATAGCCTCTACCCCAAACCGAAGCTAAAATGCATGGCCCCATTGTTCACAATGAAACCACAAATGACCAACCTTGGAGGTTTTGGGACCGTGTTAGCAAACCTCACCCGCCGGCCCTTCAAGTTAGAAGAGCCTCGAATATGTTGTGTACCGGGGTCCATGAGCTGTGAGAGCCGCCACCTACAGGCCATCAGGCACATCTATGGGATGGTAGGGTCTATCGCCGAACAGCCTGAGTGTTCACGGAAGGACAACTTCCTTTGAGCCACAAGCCATCCAACTAGTCTGCTCGAGAAGCTATAGTTCAACCCCAAGACTTGTGCGAGAGTAGTTAATCGTCAGCTCATTCTACCACTACCCGGTAGCCGGATTGGTATGGTAGGCCACCCCTGTGTTGCCAGCAGCGATCACGAGACGGATCCACGCATTATTGCATCCGGTGCACTATGTAAGTGCACTAGAGGATTGCTCGATCAAATCACCCTTGATTTGATCGCAGCTCGAGGAGAAGCCGGTTCGCCGAACTCCTGTGGAGAAGAGAAGATGAGGCTCGACCCGACAATTTGGGCCGTGCTATTCGGACAACCGATCGAGACCTTGAGGTCAGCCCCAGCCATCGACCAAGGTACTTTGATGTCTCCAGAAGTGCTTCATCGCCTTTTGGGAACACGCTCCAATGGGATTGTGGCCAACAATCCCCGCGATGGTCATCATCGCTACCCCGACCCTCCAGCCCCTCAACCCCCTCCAGCTAACTCCGACGGTGAGACCCGTGACGAGGCCACGACGTCCACAAGGCACGCCGGCTTAGATATTAACGAGGTAGACTAAGTCACTCGATTAGTACCGAGCCCTAGTATGTCCACGCCCGGTAATTTTGTGACCTTGTATCACCGTAAATAAATGCAGCCTGCTTCTGTGCCTCTGTTTTAAATTAATAGCCGTGCATGAGTATATTGGCATACATTTCATTTTTAATTCGAAAGAGCTTCTGAAAAAAAACACCTGATGGCGCCTACAAGGATACATCACTTTTGTGAGATGTGTGTATACTGCGGGCTTTGACCTCGACCTCATGAGAAGCGAGAACCGACAAAGTAGTACCCTCACCACGGTAAATAACCCAAAGACAGATGCTATATAAAAGTCCACCTTGTGACCTTGCCAAGTACCCCTCACCTTTTGCACAACCCTCACAACCATTTCTTGCCATGCCGAGAGCCTAGTATTTATCCGAGGACTCGGGCCTTAAGCCCGGGCAGTTTTGTTAAAATATTGTGGGACTTCACTGCGAGCACTATGGGTTCTACCCAGCCACCCCAAAGACGAAATGCTCAAATCGAGAATCACCCCTTCCACCTCGAAATATTGGGCGGTGGTGCACGCCCCTCCCAGAACTCAAAACCAAGACCCAACGGAAGTCTCTTCAGGGGAAATCTGTACTAACTCCACAAATGGCCATAGATGCTCCCTGCACAGCGGTTACGTTAAGCCGCTTCGACCATGGGTACCCTATGCCCGTGAACGAGGGTATTATTAGTTTCGAGCCGTGCAAAGACCCAAGGAAGTAACATCTTTTCCCAAAGGGATCTAATTGAGAGAGACCCAAGATCGCCAACCTTGCCCAAGATGTCATCGCCAAGAGCGTTTGACCCAAAGGAGTAATGAGTTATCTCGAGTGGCCTCGCTGATTTAAATCCTCGAGATCGCCATTCAAGTAATTAATCGAGGCCTGACTCAGAGCCAGACGATTCATCGACTTGTCAATCCACTTCCTTCGATAGAAGAAGAGTGTGCCCCAATCCCAAAGATGTTTTCTCGGGACCCTGTCCTTTTACCGCTTTCATTGTAAACGCTATAGCTATATGTTTATTTATGTGTCAGACCTATGTCGCTGTACCCAAGTTTGTGCTATGAGTAAACTATTCTGTTTCAAATGATAGGAACAACATTTTCAAACGATTCTTTAGCAAATCTCGAGGACTCTAGATTTTTCTTAAGGGGTAGTGTTGTGACACCCCAAAATTTTGACCTTGTTTTGTTAATTAAAATTTTCCTGTGAAACTTAAACTTTTATTTTCTCGATTTTCTTTTGATTTCGTAACCATTCTTTTCTCTCTTATTATGGAGTTTTTAACCCAAGTGAAAAACTTTCCAAATATATTATTGGACTTGTTTACTCCTCTCAAGAAAAACATTTCTTTCATCAATGGAATTAATTACATAATTATTTTTCCCGATCTTTATTTCTTGAAAGTGGTTTCCCATGGTTTTAGGGCCTATTTGAACTACAACCATTTGATAAATTTATTTAAAATTCCAACCAAAATTTGGAGATGTCATGTGATGTTTTTAAATCACTTTTATGCAAAAATATCTTCTATTCATTGGAGATTTTGAGCTCTACACCAAATTTTCAAATCTGGTCCAGTTGGCCATTTTGCACTACAACCTATTTAAATTTTTTCCTTTAAAGCTTCCACCAAAATTATGGGATGATGTTAGTAGTATATTATTCAACTTTATGCAAAACCCAGTGATGTTCTTTTGAAAATTTTGAGTAAATCAACCTCATCTTCATTACTCGTCCAGCTTGGTGCTTTGTATCGCAACCACATTTTAACTTGCCCTTTAGCCATGATTCTTTTTCCTACTTATAGACCACCCTGCAAAACCCTTAAGTCCAGGAGAGTGGACCCATTGGAGGATTTTAAGTGCATGCAATAATATCTTTTTCTTTCTGTCCAAAATTGAAGTTTTGCAAAACTTGCACAATCAAGTTTCTAGTCTTGACCAACTAACCTTGCCACCACCACCTACACCTAAAGAGACTATGATCTGGAGTTTTTGGCCACCCCAAGAGTTGCCTAGATGCACTTGGCATTTCATCGAATAGGTTAGGAGCATGGCCAGTTTTGGCATGCTTTTGGACTTGCATTATGAAGTTGCCCTAATGGCCTAACCAACATGTCCACTAAGCTCCTAGATGACCCTAACCTAGCCCTGTTAGTCCCCAACCTCTTCCAAACACTCTAGCACCACGCCGCATTATGTCAACATGCAGCAGTGGCGGCGGCTGGCATGCCCAGCAAGACGTTTTACTGCATGCAAAGCACAGAAAGCCGCCGCATCCGTTACCGCCCTCCAGTACGCATAAGCCGCTTTTGGCCACTTGCAGCCAAGACCCAATTCTCCTGCGCCACGCAGCATACTGGCCCTCTCCTCAGCCTTCACCAAGATCATCACCACAGATGCCGCCACCGCCCTTCGACATCATGCCACGCAGACGCGCGCTGAGCCTTAATTCAACCACCAGCCTTGACTCGCTCATGGTACGGCAAGCTCATCCACATTCTGCGTCGCGTAAAGCGCGCCGCCACGATGCCCTGCAAGCTTCTGGCAAGGCGGTTCGCTGAGCTTATCTCCGGCGGCAGTGAACCGACCTTGTCAGACTATATAAAGGAGGCCCCGAGCTCATCCCAACACCCAGCGACTTTCGACCACCACCCATAGCACCCCAAAGCCGAATCGCTCTGGGAAGTCTGCCTTCGACTCCGGCCGTTGACTGCCGCCATGCCAGCAACACAAGCCGCAACCAGGGCCTCCCCGCCCATCCAAATGACACCATTCTACTCCCTCGACCAAGCGGAACTGCCCGACCTCGATCGTGATCGAACCCACTGTGAAATCGAGCCCCTAAATCCACCAAGCCTCCTCCGCCGTGGAGCTGGCATGTGCGGCGACCTCCACCCCTCGTGACCAACAACAACTGGGAGGTCCTCCCTGATCTCATGGATCCATCCCTGCCCTTGGATCCCCATAGGGACCCTTCGCTGTCCGGGCGACGATCGATGGGAAGCTCCCCGCCTGCTCGGGACAGAGGAGGAGAAGAGGCGCGGCGACCGTCGACCTCGACCAAGGACCCCTGGACCCACTGTCAAGGACTTGAGCCCGCCTGCTGTGTTTTAAAGTGAAAGCAAAAACGACCCAAAGCACGCCTCTCTCTCGCTTCAAAACGTATTCTCCCTAAACGCTTTCTTCTTTGATTTTATTTAAAATGTAATATTGACTAAACTTTGACTGGCTATAACTTTTTAAATATAAGTCCAAATGACTTGATTCTTTTTCTGTTGTTTCCCAAATATTGTCTAGTTTATTTTCATGTTTATTTTAAAATTTTCCAAACAAATTTTTTGTATTGTTTTGGAAGTATGTGTTAATTCAAATTTATTTAAAATAGGATTATGGAGAGGGAGAAGAAAACTTTCAAAAGTTTTGGAATGCACCCTGCCTCTCCACAACTTGAAGGCAAGCATTCTGAACCTTGGCATAATATTTTTTTGTGTTGTTTGATACGGTTACAACACCATCGTGACAAGGAGTATCCGTTAATTTTTTGTGAGGATATGATCATACTCATGAGTGCATATTGGTGATCTCATGCTATTGGAGCTTGATATGATTGCGATAGTAGTCATCCTCACATGCCTTTCATGCCTATCGGAAGGAAGCCGAGAAAGTCTCTGTCTTGGGTAGACACGAGCTTATCTCGGGTTCCTCATCGAGACGGTTGTGTACGGTATGGCAAGATGAGGTATGTGGAGTGGTGATTCTGTCTGTTGGTTGAAACATATTTGTTATGCTAATCATGCAGGGAATACTTAAACCTCCTGAGTCAGCCGTAGATCGAGTCTTGTTCCGTAACCCCATACTTGTTTAGATACTACCATCGTCTCGCTACAAGTAGGGTAAGGTTCAAGAAGTTGTCAACCTCTTAGCACACACACACCATCTGAGAGGGCCATGGTGAATGGATCTGGAAGTCCTCCAGAGGCATGCCACCTGATGCAGAGGGCATGGGTGTTTTCGGTTGGAACCGAACGGGTAGCTCCCCTAGTTTGTGCGCGATATAAATTTTGTGATCCCATGCTAATCGAGGTTGTAGCCTCCCTGCTTAGAGTTTCTCTTAACAATTGTGCGTGGGTAATTCTCACACCGTAAGTTAGGCCGGTGTTAATGCGGTCAGTGTGTTTTCAATTAAAAGACAGTAGACGCGAATTAGTCCCGATGGACTAAAGGAATCTGCTACTCATGGGTAAAGAGTACACCCTCTGCAGAGATTATATCTATACGAATAGCCGTGTCCATGGTTAAGGACTACAGTCTGGGATGGGTCAAGTGTCGGTCTTAGTGTCGGTCTTCGGAGGAAAAAACTACTAAACCAGAACATTGATTATGACCTGCGACATATGATGATTATGATTTTTATTATTGTGGACTAACCATTTTTATTATTTGAATTAGTGAGCATCCCTGGGACGGTTCTACCTCCTGGATATTCACTGTGATTATTTTTATATATAAGACCTTTATGTGGTGTTGCTCAGACGCCCGACTGTGGCATGCTTGTTATTTCAATTGCTTATAAGTCCTTTATGTGGTGTCGCTCAGAGGCCCGACTGTGGCATGCTTGTTATTTCAATTGCTTATAAGCCCTTTATGTGGTGTCGCTCAGACGCCCGACTGTGGCATGTTTGTTATTTAAATTGCTTATAAGCCCTTTATGTGGTGTCGCACAGATGCCCGACTGTGGCATGCTTGTTATACCCCTTATATATAAGCCCTTTATGTGGTCTCGCTCATAATTCGATCGAGGTATGTCAGATATTATTATCCTTTCGAGGCGCCGCTTGCATATCTGATCGGGTGCTTTTCATTCCTACTCCTCGATCGCTTATTCATGTTATATTTGAATGATCCGCTTATGCGCATCATGAACCTTATCTCATAATGCATTTAAGTGATCATAGAATATTTCAAAGCATGATTATTAGTGGTTATATTATACCTTGTTCTTAATGTTTGCGTAGTACATTCAAAGTACTCATTGCCTTGTCCTCGCTATTGTCTTGGCAGATTTCTTGCGTGGAAAGGAGCGCCATGATGACAGCCCCTGACCAACGCGAATGGTGATAGCAGCCTCACAAAGATAGGAGTTATCCACAGTCACTGTCCACATGGGAAATGGAGTCCCATAGACGATGATGATCCAAAACCGCTTCGCCATCAACCACTAGAAACCATTTGTTGTACCCATAGGCCAAAATGGTCTTGTACTACATATGATGTACTTTGCTTGGAGTTTTCTCAGATCATGTTGGTGACTCATCAGCTAACTTGAGAATCTCAGGGGTGGTGAGCACAAGGCCCACTTTCCAGAAATTAATATCACGAAAAACTAGTCCCGACACCTGCCATGGCAAAGTGCTCCCAACGCGTGGTGGTGCGGGAGTGGTGGAGGCGCTCTCCTGCGATCGAGGGATCTCTTGACAGCCACCTTCTTGTGTCTTTGGTGCCGACGCGGGCAGTTCACTTGCAAGCGAACTCGTTAGTCTTGGCGCCAAGGCGCCGTCTTGAGGCAGAGAGGCCCTTGCCGCCTTGCTCAAGGCAAGCGAGCGCCTGGTGGAGAAAGGGACAGCGCTGGAGAGCCCCCTGTGGGACGGATGAGCTCGGCGATGTGGTCGAGCCAGTCTTCATAGAGGTCGTCGACCGGACGGTAGCGCAGGAACTCATGCGCTATGAGGAGCATATTGCCCACGCTCCCATGGAGGGCGACGAGTTGCGATGATGAACCAGCCTGATCGCCACGACGGAGTGGCGGTGTGGCTGTTCCGCCACATCGAGGGTGCAAGAGGAAGCTTGTTCGCTTGTTCTCGCCGGTCGATGGCGGCGTTGATGGCGGGTGATGGCGAACTACAAGGTGGCTCATCGACGGGGGTGTTCGGGCGGCACGCGGCGGGGAGTAGCCTCGAGCCGCGCGTAAGCACGAGGAGCGTCCGCCATGGAGACGATGGAGCAACTAGACGCGAAAACGACGGAAAGGAAGATCCGGCGCACCCCTACCTGGCGCGCCAAATGTCGGATGTGGGGTTCTGTCAAAACCCTTAAGGTTCAAACTCTGGGGTGCGTGCGGAGATTTCCTCCCTACTGATCTACGTCCTAGCACGCTAAGATCTCACGGACGAACTCGACGAACTCACAACACAAAGACATGAGATTTATACTGGGTCAGGCCACCGTTGTGGTGTAATACCCTACTCCAAAGGTGTGGTGGTGGTTTGACTCTTGGGCTCATGAAGAACAAGATACAAGGGGAAGAGCGGCCTCCTGAGGTTGAGGTGCTCTTGTGCTTGGTGTGTGTGGAGGATGGAATGGATCTGGTCCAAGTTTAGTTGCCTTCTACGGTGGTGGGTAGTCCTATTTATAGAGGCCCCGGTCCTCTTCCCAAATATCGGAGGGAAGAGAGCCAACATTACGCGGCTGATTTGAAAGGGGACAGCTAGTACAAGCTATCCCGACAAAAGTGGTCTTCGACTGTGAAAGGGCTCGGGTGATGACGCCGTCTTGGGCTCCACAGTGACCTTCGTCCTGCTAGGTGGCCGGTCTTGGTATTGTTGCATGGATAAGGAAACCTTTGCTTGATGCCTTGGTACTCAGCCCCTGCGCTTGCCCCCTTTGCACCAAAGAGGAAACAAGGATCGCTAGGTGGCTTGGCGGCGCACCGCTGTGCCGGCCGTCATGGCTCACGCCACGAGAGCCTCACGAGGTTTGACCTTCCTTGATATCTCCGCCCCTCGCGAGCCTTCACCGGGAGGCTGCTCTCAAGAAGGTCTTGTGTCGCCCGCCTCATGAGGCTTGGCCTCTCAAGGGGTCTTGGATGCCTTGTCGATGAAGATGGGCAGTACAAGCCTCGCCAACCTAGCCGCGCTCTGGCGGGCATGAGCGTGCAAATCAGGGACCCTGTTCTTAGAACGCCGACACACCGCCTCGCGAGGATCGTCCTCGAGTGGCCTTGATCTTCCCCATTTCGCCGCCACCAAGAAGGATCGACGACCACCATCAAGACGAGAGGGGTGGGGCTTCTAGGAGCCGCGTACTATCACTGCATCTTGGGCGGAGCCCGTGCCCAACCTCTCAGAACAGATCTTCAAACAGTTTGCTCGCAAAGTGAATGCCGCCCTCCCCAAGCTCGAGGCCACGCACTGCTCGGGTGGTCCCAAAGGCGCCATCACCTTCATTTCGTGGATCAACTCAAGCGTACAGCTACCACCGGCGCCCTCCCGATGCTTTGTTCGCTACCATCGACAGAACGCAAGTTAATAAGACCCTCATCAACGGCGATGCAGGGCTCAACGCCCTTGTCTGCGCTAAACACGCTCGACAACTCTCCAGTGTCGGGATGACCAGCTCCAAATTTCACCAAGCCTTTCGGGGGTGACCAACGGTTCCACCACGCGCCGATAGGGCGAGTCGCCGCCTTCACACCTTCGAGGAATGCAAGAACTATCTGACGCAGGCTCATCGACTTCGACGTCACATGACATCGCACGCCATACAATGCCATCCTTGGGTATCCAGTCTCACCAAATTCATGGCGATGACACACCATGGCTATAATGTCCTCAAGATGCCGGAAGCGGCAAGAATCATCATGGTCCGTGCGGAGAAAAGAGACGGCGGTGTGCTCCCTCGAAGTGCCTTTCAAGCCGCAGCAATCGACGACCCGGACGCAGGGGCGAGGAGCGAATTCCGGAGGCCATCCCCAAGAAGAAGAAGCAGTTGCGTCGTGCCGGTCCTCGGGAAGATGGCGCTCGCTGGCCGAACCTCGTCGAGATCAGCGCCCGCTCCAGGGCGCCTCCCTCCCTGCTCGCATAGGATAGAAGCCCAGCCTGCGCCGGCTCCTCGGCCGAGGCAGGGCTCTCTTCTCGAGGGCCTCAGACCTTACCAACATCACGAGGGGCGCTCGGGCACCACATGGAGGCATGTTTTATGCACGCTCTCCCTCAAGAGGACACAGGGCAAGGAGTCCCACCATCTCAGGAGACATCCTGATCTCCGCAAGACACGAGCCTCAGCAACGCGCCAGCCCTTGTCGAACACCCGGTGTATTTTGTCAGCACGGTGCTGCGGGACGTGATGGCGCGGTACCCCATGCCTCGTAAGCTCCTGCTCATGCTTTTGGTGGCCTCACGAATTATGCACTACTTCTGTACACCCCATCAAGGTCATCTCAAATTACCCATTGGAGAGGGTGCTCGGGAGACCAAACTCTCCCGAAGGGTGCCGAGTGGAACATTGAGGCTCGCAAGCATTCTAGTTGGAGTTCAAAGACTACCAGTGAGTCATCAAGGGAGCTAAGCTCGCTGATTTTAATAGCGAGTATCGACTGACGCCTTGGGGACTTCGAGGAGTGGCGAGGATCGGTCCATCTCACAGGAAGCGAGGCGCCATGCGGTTGGGTCATGTATTCGATGGTGCCTTGGCACATCGATCGTGTATGGGTCTGAGTAGGCGCATCTTGCCCACTCAGGACAAGATTTACTATGTCAGTGCAGCTCTGCCATCAGTCGGTAGAAAGTCTCCAACAACATTGCAGAATATGAAGGCCTCATAGCTGGTTTGAGGGCACGCCCCAGAGCTCAGGTGAAGCGCCTCACCATTAGGGGCGACTCATAGCTCCTCGTCAATTTCTCCAACAAAGTGTGCAAGCCAAAGGTCGAGCACATGGAGGCATACCTCGCGGAAGTGCGTAAGATGGAAAAGCAGTTCCTGGGTCTGGAGTTACAGCACATGCCCCGTCGCACCAACAAGGAAGCCGACGACATCGCCAGGAGGGCGTCCAAACGGCAGCCCCAAGAACCCGGCGTCTTTGAGGATCGGCTCTTCAAGTCATCAGCAACGCCACCACTTTCAAGTACAACTCAGCCTCGGGAGGAGCTCCCACAAACATGCCACGGAGTTCGACAATGTCTACTTAGGAGCCGGCCGCTTGGCACTCGTGCTCTGTGAGGGATCTTGGACCAAGGAATTCAAGGACTATCTGATGCAAGGGGCGCTGCCGGAGAAGGAGGAGGACGCAGAGCGCATGGCCCGGCAAGCCACGGTGTACAGCATCCAAGACGGTGAGTTGTACAGGAAGCGGCCAAATGACGTTTCTCTGTGCTGCATTTCCAGGGACCAAGGGAAGGAGCTGCTAATTGACATACACGGCGGGGACTACGGGCACCACTCGTCATCACGGACCCTCGTCGGCAAAGTGTTCGCGCAAGCGGGCTCTTGGACCACCGCGCTCAGCAGCGTAGCTGGCCGTGAAGTCTGTGAAACTTCCGTTCCACATAAACAGATCCATCAGCCGGCTCAAGGCCTCCAGACCATCCCACTCATGTGGCCGTTCGCGGTCCGGGGGCTGGACATCTTGGGCCCGTTCCCCCAAGCGCCTCGGGGCTATCACTACCTCTACGTCACGATCGACAAGTTGTCCTTACTATCCTAGTTGTCATCTTCGCCGTCAAGTTAAGTCTAAGGGCCCTCGTGAGTCAGCTTTGGGGTTCCTAACCGTATCATCACAGGATAATCGCCGCTTAATTCACTAGTAACCTCTTCAAAACCTCCATCGCTAACTCTTGGAACGTAGGTTGCTGCAACTTCGTTGCACACCCCAGAGCAATGGTCGGGCCGAACGCTGCGGCTGCGAGGTCCTGAGGGGCCTCAAGACCAGGACCTTCAAGAAGAAGCTCCCGGTCTGGCGGCGAGGCTGGCACAACGAGCTCCGGTCAAATTTATGGTCCATCCGCGACTACCGCCACCTCGCCAACCCGCAAGACCCCATTCTCTTCTCGCTTCACGCGAGCTGAAGCGGTCCTTCCTCATGAGGTCAAGCATCGCTCCGCACGGGTCCTGGCGTTTGATGAAACGCACCAGGATGCGGCATCACGAGGATGGACCTCGTCTTTCAGAGGAGGTCATCGTGAAGCTGCACTAAGGGTAACAGGTACCAGCTGAGTCCGCGGCGACATCATCTGCTACAACATTCCGCTTCCAGGACGCTTTCGTGGGTGACCTCATCCCGAGGCGAGGTCCTCACCGTGAAGAGGCTGCGCAGTTTTCTCCTATGTGGGAGGGCCCGTTCAGGGTCATCCATGTCTCTGAAGGCCTCGTGCCGCAGCGCCACAGAGACCATGTGGATGGGTGCCCATCAACGCGCTCCGAACATCCAAAGACTCTCCAAGTTCTACCCATGAAGCAAGGCCCAAGGCTCGTGAAGAAAGGCACAGTGCGTCAGAAGCAAGGCCCAAGGCTCGTGAAGAAATGCCAGGTGCTGCGAGGGAAGCCCAGTGTTCTGTGAAGAAAGGCCCGATGTTCTTGAAGAAGGCCCGTGCTCGGAAGAATCGCCGCCATGACACTCTCCGCGTATTAATGAGTGGGGCTGTTCACGCCCGGAGTTTCAGGAGCCCTGCCTCACAGCCACAGGGCTCTCTTCCACTTAGTGGCAAGACTTAGCTCTGCCTCGTGAGAAGACTTGAAGATCTAGATTAGGTGCTTGGGGCGCGTTTTTCATTTGCTTCTCCATGGTTGGCTCGCCTTCTCTTAATCAAAATTTGCTTTTGGTGTTCTTTGCTGCCTTGGTTCCTTCGCCTTTTTCTTGCCTCTTTCGACTCTGGTTTGTGTGTGTTCTCTCTCTCTCGCATACCTCGTGAGGGGGCTAGGCAGGTGCCCTCATGAGTCTTTTTCTACCTTCTGGCGAGCCACCCTCGTTCGAGCCCACAAGCTGGCGGATCTCTCCTAATCCGTGCCCCTCGGTACCATGATGTGAAGCGCCGAGTCCAAGCTGGGGTGAACGATAAGCCTCCCAAGCTTCCTGGCAAGCCTCCTAAACAAATTTTTTGCAGTTTCTAAGCAACCGCTAAGTTGAGACGAGCGCAGGGAAGCAAACGCTTCGTAAAGAGGGAGCCCTCTCGAACGCACCAAGCTAAGTTATCTCCTCACAAAATAACAACACAACATGGAAACAACAAGCATAGCATAATGATTAGGAAGCCATGGTTCGATACACGCCTCTTCGGGCCCATACTAGTTTCATTTTGATGCAGGAAGGAAAAGGGGAACAAAGAAAAAGCGGCACTAGCCCCTGCAGCAGTCCATGGGGACAGGCCCTTGGCGACGTCCCGGGCCTAGTCGGATCCCTCCTCGCGCTTCACAGATGCACGGCGACGAGACGACCCGCTACCACCTTCAAAGCCGGCGCGACGGCGTGGCGGCTGGTCGTAGCCGCCACTGCTGGAGTTGTCGCCAAGAGAGGAGCCACCATAGCCGGATGAGGAGCGGTCGGCGGGCTCGCCCTCTTCCTCGTCCCGACCATCGCCAAGGCCGAGCACCTCCTCGCCATCGTTCAATTTTGAGGCGACATCCGCATGCGATCGCCTTTCCCGAGCACCCTCACATAGAGGTGGCGCTCGTCACAAACTTGAAGTGGAGGGTGCACCGCCTGCCAAACCCGCAGCGCTAAGGGCGAACGTCACAACCGCGGCTGTGGCTATCTTTGCGTTCTGGACGGAGACCTCGATTGCGACCTAAGAAGCTTCGGCCGAGTAAACCGCTCGCTCGCATCTGTGAGCCCGCTGGACCGGGCCCGGCAATTTTGTCAAGAAGAAGCGGGAAGCCTGAAGCGCCTGCGGCCGATCCTCCGACCAGACAACGAACTCCGGTAGCACCTCCGATGCATGGAACCACGGCCGAGGAGGCTGCGTGACCGCAGGGCGCCTCCTTCCTTTCGGCCGACGGGCTGCCGCGACTGAGGCGACCTTTGCCACGCCGCAAGGTGCTACCCGGGAGCCGGGGTCGCTGCTGCGACGGGGACGACCACGTCACGTACAGGCCGTAGGGGAGCCATGCCCCTTCCGAGGGGCCTTGCCCTTCTCCGTGGCGGAGAACCTCTTCGACAGCGCCATTACTGCTAGCAGAGGAGCAAGGAGGAGGAAGCAAACGAACTGCAAAGAGATGGGTGATGGGGGCTCTGCCCCCTCTCCACTTATAGCAGAAGAAGGCCAACCGGCTCCTCCCACGATCACAGGTAATGATGGTTTTCCTTGCATGTCGCAGGACTTGTCGGTCGGCGATTCTTGAGGCAGCATCGGGAGGCGAGAGGCGCCCGCGCCCAATCAACCGCCATGCGCCGACTAAGGTCGCAAGATTTTGGAGCTCAGCGGCACTCAGGCTGACCTTTGGCTGGCTCGGCCAAGCCTGGCAGCGTGCCTCGAACGGGCTACTGCTGATGCCTGGGAACAAGGGTCCCTAGACTTCCCTGCCTATGGCCCACGGTGTGGCGCTGCTAGCTGGCCTGTACGACCCATCTTCATCAACAAGGCATTCAAGACCCTCGCGAGGGGCCAAGCCTCGTGAGGCGGATGACACAAGACCTCCTCAAGAGTGGCCTCGCCAGGTTGGCTCGTGAGGGGCGGAGAGATCAAGGCAAGGCAAACCTCGCGAGGCTCTCGTGATGTGAGCCATGACAAACAAGACCAGGCGGGCGCCAGCACACGCAGCGTCCTTGCTTCCTCTTTGGTGCTAAGGAGGCAAGCGTAGGCGTGGAGTACCGAGGCATCAAGCAAAGGTTTCCATATCAGTGCAACGAGACCAAGGCCAGCAGGATGGAGGTCACCATGGAGCCCAAGGCAGGCGGCACCACTGCAGCCTTTTGCGGGCGAAGACCACTTTGTCGTCGATAAAATCAGATTGGCTGTCCCCTTTCAAATTGGCCGTTGTTGGCTCCCTTCCCACTCAATATTTGGGAAGAGGACCAGGGCCTATATAAGTAGAACTAGCCACCATAGTAGAGGGAACTGATCTGATCTGGAACCCATCAAGTCCTCGACTAATCCTAGCCACACACCAAGCACAAGAACACCTCAACCTCAGGAGGTTGTTCTTCCCCTTGTAATGTTCATCATCAGCCTAAGAGGCAATCCACCACCCCCACACTAGAGTAGGGTATTACACCACAACAGTGGCCCGAACCAGTATAAATCTTGTATCTTTTGTGTTGTGAGTTCGTCGAGTTCGTCCACAGGATCATAGCGAGCCAGGGCGTGGATTGGTAGGGAGGAAATCTCCGCACGCACCCCAGTGTTTGAACCTTGAGGGTTTTGCCGGAACCCGATATCCGACAGTCGCGCGTCAGGGCACGCCCCCACAATCCGTAGATCGATCTAGTCTGACATGCTCTATTTTCCAGGTCCTTCCGCAGGTCATATGTATATCCCCGAGCTGTTGTGTCTCTACCTTTATGGCGAGGTGGTATACGATGGTGTTCGGCTTGAGTTGTCATTTTGTCCCGGCCACATGGTAGTCGGTTAGCGCGTCTGTGGCTGATTGATGCAGCGAGTCCCATGCCTCGCCGTCGAATTGAGGTAGAAGTTTACGCCGGGTAACTTCGGTTGGGCTTTGAGGGCGTATTCTGCCGCTGCCGTGTGACATTAGTCCAATCGTCTGTTGAGTAGATCTTGATCAGGTTGAAGCTGATGTTGCTTATTTTTCAGGCTCCTTGTAGTGGCTATTAGCTGGCTCTTAAAGCGCTCCTGCTCGAGAGGTTCCTCAGGCACGATAAATTCATCATTGTCGAGGCTCACCTCAGCCTCGGAGAGTGGAAGATAATTGCTGTCCTCCGAGTCTTCATTTACGGCCTATTCATCAGAGCTAACTTTCTCATCTTCCTGTTCGTCCTATTCGGAGGTTGGCTCGACGGGTTCTTCTTCGTCTTCGGCAGCGTCCGGATTATTGTTGTCTCTCGTGTCGGTATTGCTGTCTTTTCCACGGCGTGATTTAGAGTGGCATCGCTGACGTCGGCGCTTTGGTTGTATCTTAGGAGGTTTATCCTCGACTGGATTCTTCTTGTTATCGCCATTACCCTCTTTGGGTGTATTCACCATGTACCACGCCATAATTAAGAGGTGGTTGTCCAATGGCGTCCGATGTGGCGGGTTTCCTCAGACCTTTCCTCTCGGCATCGTCGTCCATACCCCGTCAATGTCTACGGAGCTGTAATCGAGCATGTTAGTTAAGTCCTCGATACTGTCTATGAAGTGGGTGGTGGGTTGGACGTAAAATTCCCCACTCTCAGCCCCTAGTCCGGGCTGGGTGTAGTTTAGACGTGGCTCCTCTGTAATGACGAGGGATCGCATCAAGTCCAGAGCCTTGCTTAAAGGCGAGGTTTGGCCAGGGAGGAGAGAGTCCATGGAGTACGGCGGGAAGGTGACTCCTGGGACGAGCTCACACGATGCTGACTCCGAGGGTTCGGAGCCAGTGTCCGGAGAAGAGTCCGGCTCCATGATGGTTGCCAGCGACACTACTGACACCATTTCTCCGTCTTGGGCTGAAGGACATGAGATAGTCCGCAGCGGTGAGGAATCCCATCTTAGGACCTGGCGATGCGCTCCGGCTCTAAGGCCAGAGCGGAGGTTGGGGTCGTGAACCCTTGGAAGATCAAGTCTCCTCGGATCTCAGCGACATAGTCCAGATTCCCAAAACTAATCTGGTGGCCAGGGGCGTAGCTATCGATCTGCTCTAGATGGCCAAGCGAGTTGGCACGCAGTGCAAAGCCGCCGAACACGAAGATCTGGCCAGGGAGAAAACCCTCTCCCAGTGTCACATCCCTAGTTCTATTAATGCCTAGTGCTAGCATCTGGTGTTGCATCATGTTTAAATTTCAGTTAAACCTGAAATGGGAATTGCCTAAACCCTAGAAGGTCGAAGGAATTCACTAGAGTTCAACTAAAATATTTCGATTGAATCCAAATGGCTTTCAAAATGTCCATCATTTACGAAAATGCTAGAAACATTAACGGAGGTGTTGTAACCTTTTCGACTATATTTGGGCTCTGGATTAAATCATATGTTATTTGCAATTGGGCATTTAAATGCTATATAATATTTTAAATGCTCAATTAATTCGAACTTAAGTGAGGGCTGTTGGGAATATTCCAAGCAGGCTCCCTGATTATTTTCAGGATTTTGAAAATATTTTTGGTATTTTAAATAAAGCCGAAGTTACAAAAATAGAAAACAGAAAACAATTTAGAGAAAGAGAGAACGCCTACAGGGCACTCACAGATGGCCCGATGGAAGCTAGCCCGGCCCAACCCACCACCGCCACCTCCCTGTCGTCTTCCTCCTTTGCAGGGAGGGCAGTAGCAGGTGCCCGTCAGCTGCCAAGACCGTCAGTCGCCACCTCCCGCTTGTCAGCACTTTTCAGACGTCTGGGCGACCTCCACGTCGTCGCCCGACCCCACGGACCCCTCCATTAGCAACTCCTCTCCCTCACCCATTCCCGCCATGGCAGAAACCTCCTGCATGACGCTTGCTTAGTAACCCCGCGCCCATGACGCCCACTCCTCGCTCCATCTCGCCTCCCAGAGCTCAAGTATCATCTCCAGCTTCATCCTCGACGAGCCAAGCCTCGCCGGACGCCCTGCAGCACCGCCCTCGATGCCTTCTTCTTCCTCGGGTCGCCGAGATTTCCTCCGCCGCCCCGCTCGCTCCGGCCCCTCCCCGAGCTCACAGACTCGCTCGTCGTGTTCTATGTGAGCTTCTGATCATCCTCCCCCTCTCTGTTCTCTCTCTTGCACGCCGTAGCCTCCATGCCCCTCTCTCCCGTGTTGGCACTTTCACTCGCCGCCGACACGACTCCGCAACCATTTTGTCAGGAAGTCGTGTCCAACATGTCTCGCCGCACTGCCGTAATTGTTTGTATGTGCCCACGAGCGATACCACGGCCATCTGCAGACCCGTAGAGCTACGGTGACAGCTGACGCTGCCGCCTTTGAGCTCGTTCCGGCAAGCTCCCTGCCATTGCCGATGCCTCCTCGATGCTGGCGAGCTCAGCTTCCTCGCAAGGTTTCGCCGCCTGTTTGGTCGCCCGGAGGCGCAAACCCGAACCTCCACTGCGTCACGACCTCGCGGCTCATGTCGGTGGTTTGACCCACTGACCGTTAAAGATGGGTGGGCCAGTTTGACCCCTGGTCAGCGATGTGTGGGTCACCCTTGTTAATTATTAGTTAGGTTAGTTTAGCGCTAATTAACCTAGATTAGTGCTTAACCTAACACTAACTAACTCCGTTTAGTTAGTTAACTAACCACTGACACGTGGATCCCACAGGTCAGGTTTGACCTGGACGACCGCGCTGACCTGCTGACGTCACGATGACATCATGCTGACGCAGTAAATATTTTCTGGGATTTAAAATAAATCAGAAATGATTTATTTATTTCAGAAAATATCCAAAACTTCTAAAAATCATATAAAATCAACTGTAACTCCAAATGAAACAAATTATATATGAAAAATGATCAGAAAAATCCAATCTAACCATCTGCACTAGTTTCATGCATGTTAGAACATATTAACCTTGCTGTTTAGGTGAAAAAAGTTAATGCACCTTTATGACTTCATAAAATGGGTTTGCATTTGAATCTTTGGTTCAAATGGACTCATCTCAATCTGTTCTAGCTTGCATTAGCCCAAAACACATTCATATTGCCATGTCATAGCATGTGTCATATTGTGCATTGCATTGATCGTGTTTCTTCTCTGTTTGCCGGTGTTGTTCCCCCTTGGTAGACGTTGTACCGACGTTGTGATCGATGACACCGATGGAGAACTGTGTTATCTTCAGAAGTGCCAGGCAAGCAAAACCCCCTTGTTCATTCCAATACAATCCTACTCTCTCGCTCCTGCTCTCTTTTATTGCATTAGGACAACAACGAATCATCATTACTTATTCGGTGTAGCTGAACCTTATCCTCTGCATGACTGTCATTACCTTGACAAGAAATAGATGAAACCCACTAGCATGAGTAGGGTTGTTTGAGCCACGATGTGCCTACTATTTCATGCTTGTTTGTCATGCACCTTTGCTTAGAGTTGAGTCAGGTGCGATTCATCGAGGATGAATCGGGAGGTGTGTGAACATGTCCTCTTGTGTGTGAGCTAAGTGCGTGAACACGATTTAGTAAAGGTAGTGGTGAGAGGCCATGTAGGAGTACATGGTGGGTTGTCTCATTGAAGCCGTCCTTAGGAACTGGAGTTACGTGTTTGTGATCCATGATTAGGCTACTACCATGCATTGGGCCTAAAATATGACCCAGCTCGACTTCTTAACCACCCTAGTCCTCTGTCCGGGGAGTTGCAAGTAGTTTACTGTGTTTGTAGTATCTTTGGAGGCCGTGCTTGTGTGTGGCCAGGGGGTGGGCTGTGAT
Organism: Aegilops speltoides; assembly: GCA_021437245.1. Lineage (NCBI taxonomy): Eukaryota > Viridiplantae > Streptophyta > Magnoliopsida > Poales > Poaceae > Aegilops > Aegilops speltoides. The sequence goes on from JAHHZJ010000940.1 coordinate 24,932, forward strand.
GCAGGCAAACTGCGTGGCAGGTATACAGGCGCCCGTTTGTGTCTCAGAACCCTCTACACATCGTTAAAGGGCCGTATGTGGAAACCTCGGCGGACTCCATGGATGGAACCTGAATAGGCGATAAACTTTGGACTAGGGACTTGAGTGTTTAGGTAGGTCGTGGTCTACACCCGTCGGCTATCGCTTGAAGTCTCTGAGCACATGTGGTGTGCAGGCGCTAAGTGGTGGAAACATGTATGAAAAGTACACCTAGGAGGTTAACATCATCTATTTGAATAGCCGTGTCATGGTAAAGGACTTACAGGTTGCCTATAACAGTTCATAGACAAGTGAAAGTGGATACTCTAAAATCGCCAAGATAAGTGTGAGTGTTATGGATGGCCTTCTCGTAAGAGGCGGGAGGCGGATCCATAGTGGTGTATTGATATGGTGAATATGTGGACTCGTGTGCGCCACCTCAAAGAGTTACTTGCGGTAGTAGTTCAGGATAGCCACGAGTCAAAGCTGGCTTGTTGCTGTTAAACTCCACCACCCCCTTTGTTGATACCGATGCATATGTAGTTAGTTCTGATGTAAGTCTTGCTGGGTACATTTGTACTCACGTTTGCCTATTTTATGTTTTTGCAGAGAGACTTCGGTCTTGTTAGTAGTTCCGCGTGGACTTCAATGTTTAGCTTGTTACCTCAGCTACAATCTTGTGCCCTCGGCAGGATTTGGTAGATAGTCAGGCTTCTCAGCCTTTTCCATTTATAGATGTTTGTACCCAGACATGTTAAGCTTCCACTTGTGCTTTGACTTGTATGCTCTGAATGTTGGGTCATGAGACCCATGATTGTAATATCCCGCTCCTCGGAGCCTATTGAATAAAATACTTGAGTTGTAGAGTCATGTTGTGATGCCATGTTGTATTTGCACATATCGAGCATATTGTGTGTATGTTATTGAAATGCTTGGTATGTGTGGGATCGACTATCTAGTTGTTTATCCTTAGTAGCCTCTCTTACGGGAAATATCTCTGAGGAGTCACGGACTAGGGGGTGCCAGACGGCGGACTATCAATATCCACGGACTCCCGGACTCTGAAGATAGAAGATTGAAGACTCGGCTCGTGTCGGAAGGTACTTTACTTGGTGTGGAAGGCAAGCTTGGCAATCACGGATATGTAGATCTCCTACCATTGTAACCGACTCTGTGTAACCCTAGCCTCTCCGGTGTCTATATAAACCGGAGGGCCGTAATCCGTGAGGACACAACATTACATCTCAACAATCATACCATAGGCTAGCTTCTAGGGTTTAGCCTCATTGATCTCGTGGTAGACCTACTCTTGTACTACCCATATCATCAATATTAATCGGCGGGCGAGGGTATTACCTCCATCGAGAGGGCTGAACACAGGTAAAACATTGTGTCCCTCGTCTCATGTTACCATCCGCCTAGGCATACCGATTGGGACCCCCTACCGAGATCCGCCGGTTTGACACCGACATTGGTGCTTTCATTGAAGTTCCTACGTATGCGTCACCAATAGGCTCGATGGCATCTTCGACCTTTGATCTTTGTCGAGGTGAGACTTTCCTCCGGACAGATCTTCATATTCAGCGGCTTTGCTGCTGCGCCAACTCTCTTGGCCATCTGGAAGCGGATCAGCTACACCCCGGCGTCGAGGTCAGATTTGAAACCTAAACTTCACGGCGGCGACCGCGGAGACTTGATCTTGACGGACTCGAGCCTGACCAAACACGCCCGCCTTTGTGGCGAAAGGCATGATCTAGCTCTGCCGCCGCGATGCTTTGGCGCTTCGCGCGCGAATCCGCCCGGCTACTTGCGGAGCGATCGCCCATGGCGAGTCGGTGGATGAAGCGCCGCCCGGGGCTTCAATATCTGGCGATGGGCGAAAATCAATCTTGTCCCCTGCAGGCTTCGTGATCGGCGCCGGGCTCCTTGCGGACTCGAGCCTCCAGCCCACGCCAATTAAACCAGTTGGGTGTCGGTTATGGAATTCACCGCCGCGGACATCTTTCAACACTTTCGCCTTTTGGTGATATCTTGAATTCTCAAAAGCATCTCTCACTATCGGGAGAATCTGGCGGACTATGGCGGGGCGGTTGGAGACCGGACGGCGAAGAAATCCGGGCCACACACCACCCACTTTGTAGCCCTTTGTCGAGGACCTAACCGACATGCTAGACTACGACTCCGGCGACATCGGCGCTATGGGCGGCGATGCGGAGATGATCGAGACCAGCGCCCACGGGACCTTGGAAGGCCACCTCGTCATCTGGCGTCTACATGGTGGACACCCGAAAGAAGGGATGGCGAAAAAGCGGCGGAGGAAGATTCTTTGAAGAAGCAGCCTAACGCCCGGCGTCGTGCGCCCGCTCTAAATCCGCCACAACAAGAATGGAGAATCCGGCATGGGAGACAATAATACTCGGAGAGTGCGAAGGCGACCTCCTCCTGCAAGATTTAAGCGCGGGAGGATGAAAATCACGCCCTCACGAAAGGCGGCGGGCAAAAGGGTTGAGGGCGATAACTATATGCCTCCCTCCGAAGGCGGCGAGCCTCAATGATGTGCAATTCGTCATACCCGAGGATCCGTCGAACAAGAGCGCTTTAGGCGCGGGCTCATAACCACGACAAATAGCTTAGAGAAAAAAGCAGCGACTTCAAGTGATCAAGATCTGCTAGCCGATCGATGGGACGAAGTCCTCGCGGACGAAAAGTATAAACTTCGAACTCCCTCCAAAAGTTACCCAAGATGCAAGCTGCTCCCCGATTAGAGGAGGAAGCATCGTACCTTTATCACCAGTATGCGACATGGCTGACCGACCACCCGTGGTCGCGGAAAAGCATTCAAGGCCCCAGCCAGACCAGTACCCCCACATCGATCCGAGTCTGAAGCCAAAGGCGCGCCCGGACTTGCGAGACATCTTGGAGGACAAAGCAAGGCAATCAAGATCCATTTATGGATCACGTGGGCGCCCTACGAGCCACGCAGCGAATACCGTCGCGCGGACATAGCGCCGGCGAGGCGAACTGGCAGACAGCGCTCCCTCGAGCTGCGTTGCGATATTACTTATCTGAGCGCCGCACACCCGTTATGCTTCACCGATGAAGTAATGGATCACCAGATCCCGAAGGTTCAAACCCGTGAACATTGAATCTTACGATGGCACAGCCAGACCCGCGGTGTGGATCGAAGATTATCTTCTCCACATCCATATGGCCCGCGGTGATGATCTACGCCATCAAATACCTCCCACTCAAGCTTAAAGGACCAGCTCGGCATTGGCTTAACAGCCTGCCCGCAGAGTCAATTGGGTGTTGGGAAGACCTAGAGGCGCGTTCCTTGATAACTTCCAAGGTACATCGTGCGACCTCCGAGGCGCGACGACCTAAGCCACATTATTCACAACGGAGCGAATCGGCGGACAGTTACGGACATGGTTCTTAACGAAGAAAAATCAAATCGTCATTGTCGGGATCACGGAGGCCCTTGCAGCCTTCAAACACAACATCCGGGACGAATGGCTAGCCCGGCACACTGGGGCGGGAGAAGCGAAATCCATGGCAGCCCTCACATCATTGATGACCGCTTTTGCGGGAGAGGATAGTAGCTAGCCCGCAGCAACAATCTCATAAAAATTCGGCGGTCCGGTTCTAAGGACAACTACGGCGAGTCACGACGAATCAAAAACAAGCGCCGTACTAACGGCAGCGGCAAAGAGGATCTGGCGGTCAATGCGGATTTCGCGGCTCTAAACCGGTCAGCGGAAGAAGCCATTTAAAAAGAACAACCGGGCCCGTCAATCTGGATAGAATACTCGACCGCTCATGCGGATACATGGCACCCCGAAAACCAGCTAACCACACCAATAGAGATTGTTGGTTGTTCAGGCAGCCGGCAAGTCAATTGCCGAACACGGTGACAAGGGGCTAAATAAGCGGCAGCGAGGAAGAGACCCGGCGCCCGAACAACAAAGGGCGAAGGGTTTCCCCATAAGTCGCGACGATGAATATGATCTCTGCGACCCACATACCCAAGAGGGAGAGGAAGCGCGCACCTCGGGACGTCTATGCGATGGAGCGATCGCCCGAAATTCAATCCATGGTCCTCTGTCCGATCACTTTCGTCGGCAGAGACCACCGACTAACATCGCCATGGCGGATTCGCCATATGGTCTTAGACCCAATCGTCGATGGATTTCACCTCACAAGAGTCGATGAGCGGCGGCAACTTCAGACCTGCTTTATCGGGACACGGTCATAAAATGGGCATAGACCCATCAAGGATCAAACCTACTAAGACAACCTTTAAAGGTGTCATCCAGAGTGGAAGCCAAGCTATGCAGGCTTTGTCACTGGAAGTGGTCTTCGGATCCCGGATAATTTCGAAGCGAAGAGTTAATCTTCGATATAGTCCCGTTCCGTAGCGGCTATCATGCCCTGCTCGGACGTACAGCGTTTGCAAAATTCAACACGGTGCCACATTATGCATACCTAAAGCTCAAAATGCCAGGCCCTCGTGGAGTCATTACGGTCAATGGGAATACATAACGCTCCCTCCGTACGGAGGAACATACAGCGGCTCTCGCGGCAGAAGTACAGAGCAGCCTTCTACGGCAATTCTCTAGTCCGGCAACTAAAAAGCCGGACACATTAAAGCGCGCCCGGAGCATCAACAACCAAGACCACCCGGCGCGATCGGAGCACGCGTAGCAATACGGCCCCCACCTTCGCCCGCGTATTATCACAAGAATAACACTCCGCGTACATCATTACGCTTTGGAGATACCATGGGCGCAGGGGAGGGGCTTCACCTCAAGGATGGAAGAGTGCGGCTCGACCGCACCAGGGGCTCGTGCTAGCGCCCCCCTTGGTGTTATTTTTTATCTTTTCTTTTTATATATGCAGGACTCTACCAAATAGAAGCCCTGCCCGTCGGCGAACTTGCCGAACTCATGATACAACAGTCAGGGATTAAAGAAGGCGGCGACGACACTCAGTTTATTACCTTTTCACGGCAATTGCGTTATCCTTTACAAATGTTCACCATGTGACATATTGCACCCGTACACTTTGGTACGGTCGAATACCTGAGGGCTTGTTCCCCGTATTACGGTGTGATTAAAGTCGAACACTTTCACAAAGTGCAGCACCCGAACTTATAGCATTATATGAATCAGCTCGAATCATGTCTTGGGTCAATAGTTGGGTTTGCGGCTCCTATGTTTTGGTGCCTTACGTTCCGTTCCGTCGGCTAAGGTAGCACTAGGAGAACCACTGCGATTGCGCCCGGTTCGGCGGGTTAACACCTCGATGGAAAGCTAAAAGCGGCGGCATGATAAGGCGAGAGATCGGTCATTGTTCGAGAGGTCTTTTCGGGTCCCTAAAGACTCATGCAGCGTCGGCGAAGTTCGGATTATGTCCGGCGAAGGCGTGGATAAGCGCCCAGTTGGTCTTCCGAATACCGGGGCTTCGCGAAATTAAAATTATAGAATTCTATGGCTAAGTGAGAGTGTTCAAGCATTATAAGTCCGGTCGCTGGTTTGTCGTGTTGGCGCCTCCTAGATGGACCCAAAGATGGGAACAAGAGTGCTCAAGTTTATCACCGAACACCCGGCACTTTCGTGGCTCGAAATTTGAAACCAACGACTTGCCATCTCTCAGATTTAACAAGCGGCCGCCTGAAGGTAATATTTTAAATTAAACAAAGCGTTGCTCATAAGCGCATATAAACTTAGTTTTTGGCGCACGGGATAAACACAGCGAGTTCACTCAAGGATTACATTAAGGGACACTCATCCGCGATATCGCGGGCTCCCTTTAGGACTACTTTATAATATCGCTCCGTCGACGGTGCTCCTTGCCGCGGTGCGGATCCGTGAAGCTTCTCGCATCCAGCTTGCCCCATTGCACCTTTATGCGGGCAAGGGCTCGACAGCGCCTTCAAGCAGCGGGCGCTTGATCACAGCCAGCCTAGGGCATGCATCCTCTAGCCGCCGCACTAGGCCAAAGTAGCTGCGAGGCATGGCCTGCCGAGCCACTGACCGAACTATGAGGCCCTTCATAGCCTCCTCGGCTACCTTGTGGAGTTCGACCAGCTGCTTGATTTGGTCGCTTGAAAACTGCCGGATGGCGGCCTCGGCGTCTTGAGACGAAGACCTTCTCCGTTGAGCTCCCTCCTGCGCCACGATAGAAGCATGGCGGCATCGGGCGCGCTCTGGCGCGATCTGCAAATGCCCTGGAGAGCTCGAACTTCGGGTAAGTATCCGGTAATTTACATTAACATGCTTGCTCTGCATGAAAACGCCTTACCGCTGCTATCTTCCTCATGTCCTCTACCTCCTCACGGGTCCTCTGGGCCTCGACCTTGGCGGGTGGCACTTTCGAGGCGAGGCAAGCTCGGACTCTCGAGTCTTGGAGTCACGCTCCAAACTCTCATGCTTTTCATGAGAGCACGGAGCTCTTGCGAACCTCCGCCACCAGCGCCGCTTGCTTTTCTCGCTCGATCCGTTCCGTGGCGCATTGCGTTCGGCCCGGACACGGCATCCTCGAGGCTGCCACCTCGTTAGTGGCCCCTGCATTACACATTTATCCTTGTTAATCTTGTTTGCAACCAAAACCCTTTTACTGTAAGGTACATATTTAAAGTGGTGTTCTTCACCTTCTTTTCCTTGAGCTGCCTCTTGGCATGGCGAGCTCTTGCTCCGACCGCTCAAGGTCCTTCTTCAGCGCCTCGACCTCCCAGCTGTCAATGCGGCAAGTCAACAAGCCGTGACTGCAAACCCATATTTTAGAAACCCTGTGTATCTCTTGTTAAAGATCCTCGGTCCGGCTTTTCTTTCGAACACGGACTAAGCATCGAGGCTCTTTGTCAATGCGGTGTTGTATCGCTTAATTTTAAAAACCTCTTACCTCAAAGCTTTGTTAGAAGGCTGTTGCGAGGCTTCGGTCGGCCCGCCCTTGGCGGCTGGACCTTCTCAATCACCGCACTCATAAGAGTGCGGTGTTCTCCTCAATAGGCGCCTTGGCGCCTCCAGCAGGTGTCCGGTGCCTCGGTTGGGCCAGGCCGCCGGCGTCACGGTCTGCCCCTCCTTGAGGCTGCTTGCGGACTCTGGAACGTTGCGGGTTCGAGTCGAGTCGCGCATAAAGTCCGGGAGGCTGCTGGCGGCGCCTCGGAGCCTCCTCTGGCGCGTCCCCTATGGGATTCCGTCTCGTCGTCTTGGTAGCGTGGGGTAAGCGATCGGGATGGAATTTACATCCGGCGGCGCCAACGACCGCTCATCGAGTCGGGAAAGTGCGTCACCGGCGGACTAAAGAAATAGTCGGCATTAGAAGGACCTTGTGTGACATACTATATCTGGCATATGAGCGATCCGACAACTTACGATTTCGCGGACGCCCGAGCCCTTGAGGCCACTACTCCTCCCAACGCGATGTTGGCGAAAGCTATCGAGGATGGTTCTCCCCTCTTGGACCCTTGGCCGCCCGATTGGGAGGCCTTCCTTTCTTCTCCCCTCCTGCAGGAGAGTACTCCTCCTCCTCTTCCTCGTCTTGGGAGGAATCCTCGTCGTCGTCGGGCGCTTGATTCGGAACTCTTTCGAGTCCCGTGGCCACCTTCTTGGCCTTCTTCTCCGGCACCACGTCACGGTGCGGAACCAGCAACCTTGCTAATTGGGCGTTCTTGGTTCTTACGGCATGGGAGCGGATGATAATCAGCTCGGCCTTCTCCATCCATTCTGTCAAAGGAAAGAGGCAGATTAAAAACCTCGCTAGAGTCAATCTAAATTACGCAAGTGTCCGTAATGGGGTGAATCACTTACTCCGTCGATCGAGACCATAAGCTGAAACCACGATCTTGATCGCGGATCTTGGCGCATCAGCTCTTGAATTGCACCCTCCGAGGCACCTTCATATGTTGTATCGAAGAGCCCGCTCAGCGTTTGGTCTGTTCGGATTAAACTCCACAAAGTAAAAGCCCTTTCTTGGCATGGGAGAATCCGCCGAACAGCATGACTGGACTTCGTCGGCGAGCCGGAGCCCATTGCTCACCAGCTTTTGATGAGAGTTGAAGTCCGTCACCTCCACCGGGTTACCCCACTGCAAGCCCTTCTCTTTCCGGAGGTGAGCTGCGTGGGGATTCGAGATCTAAATTGGGGCGCCGCCCATGCAGGCTCAGCGGCTCGGTGATATAGAACCACCCGATTGCCACCCCTTGGCGGAGTCCACGAAGGTCCCTTCTAGCCAAGGGGCGTTGGGCAGCTGCCCAACATAAGCGCCTCCGCATTCGCTTGCGCCCCTTCACGATCTTGACAGCGTTGAAGGTCTTGAGCCACAGGCGAAGTGGGGCGGATGGCGAATGGATGGAGCGGAAAGCCCGATCCACGGAGGAAGTGGGAAGGAAATCGACCCTCGTGAGGTCACAGGGTAGGGCGAGCTGCCCGCGTCAGGCGGCCGATCGCCAATGTTTCCGGAGAGGTATCCGCGTCGCGGTTTGGTGATGTCCTCCTCCTTGGCGGTGGAGGTCATCCACTTGCCTCCCCTCCGGACATGTTAGGAGAAGGGTCGAGTGGAATCTGCGAGCTTAGGCGTTGGAGCTTGGGTTCTGAGGGCGGATAAGCAAAGGGGAAGAAGGCGTAGGTGAGAAGGTAAATCCTTATCCCTTATATATAGGCGGACAAAACTATCGTCCCTCACCGGCTGGTAAAACTCGCTTATCTCCCAAGCGCCACCATCAATGGCGCGGTTGGGTTCTACGCACGTATTTGATGAGAATCTCGGAAAGAGAACACAATCTCGCTTTGACGGGGCGTGCCAAGGAAACGCTTCGCTAAGCGTGCGAAGTGGTGCGATGAATTCAAGCGAAGGCTTGGCTGCGGTATGATGTCATGCCGCATAATCGTCGCAGATTGGATCGGTGTATATGTTTTATTCTCTACGTTCGAATGTGGAAATTATTTTGCGAGCGGACACTATCACGGTGTTCATTATCTTCTCCGGATTATTCAAGGAGGAACCCGCCTTGCAATGCGAACATTATGCCGCCGGACTCATCGTCATTGAAGACTGGTTCAGGGGGCTCTGAGGAGTCTGGACTAGGGGTGTCCGGACAGCGGACTATCAATATCCGCGGACTCCCGGACTACGAAGATAGAAGATTGAAGACTCGGCTCGTGTCCGGAAGGTACTTTACTTGGCGTGGAAGGCAAGCTTGCAATCTGGATATGTAGATCTCCTACCATTGTAACCGACTACTGTGTAACCCTAACCTCTCCGGTGTCTATATAAACCGGAGGGCCGTGAGTCCGTAGGACACAACATTACATCTCAACAATCATACCATAGGCTAGCTTCTAGGGTTTAGCCTCATTGATCTCGTGGTAGATCTACTCTTGTACTACCCATATCATCAATATTAATCAAGCGGGGCGTGGGTATTACCTCCATCGAGAGGGCTGAACACAGGTAAAAACATTGTGTCCCTCGTCTCCTGTTACCATCCGCCTAGACGCACAGTTCGGGACCCCCTACCCGAGATCCGCCGGTTTTGACACCGACAATCTCCTAGTGCTTCCACTAAGCCTTGGTAGCTTGCTACTGCTCTGAAACACTTAGGCTGGCCGGCATGTGTCCTTCCTCGTTCCTATGTTTGTCCCTTGAAATGTCACGCGATGAATACGAGTCCTGTTAGCCGCTTCTGACCGGTTCACGAGTCACGCTAGCTTGATGCTACAGCACTGGATTCACTCGGCGATGACCGACACGTTCGATCTTTGGGTCATGGATGCTGTCCCTGTAAGTTTGTGCCACTTTGGGTTTACGACTAGCCATGTCAGCCCGGAATCCTTATCATATGGATGCTAGCGACACTATCATATACATGTGCCAAGAGGCGCAAACGGTCCCTGGCAAAGGTAAGGCGACACCCGTTGGAATATCGTGCGTGAGGCCGCAAAGTGATATGAGGTGTTACATGCTAGATCGATGTGGCATTGAGTCGGGGTCCTGACACCCAGGGCGCCATTGTTGTAGATGACTGATGGAGCCATTGAACCTTCTGATGATGACACAGCGGAACTCTTAATGAAAGCACCATTGCCGGTGTCAAAACCGGCGGATCTTGGGTAGGGGGTCCCGAACTGTGCGTCTAGGTTCAATGGTAACAGGAGACAGGGGACACAATGTTTACCCAGGTTCGGGCCCTCTTGATGGAGGTAATACCATACTTCCTGCTTGATTGATCTTGATGAATATGAGGATTACAAGAGTTGATCTACCATGAGATCGCAATGGCTAAACCCTAGATGTCTAGCTTATATGATCATGATCCCCTCTACGGACTAAACCCTCCGGTTTATATAGACACCGGAGGGGCCTAGGGTTGTACAGAGTCGGTTTACAGAGGAAGGAATCTTCATATCCGACGTCCAAGCTTGCCTTCCACGCAAAGGAGAGTCCAATCCTGACATGGGAGGAAGTCTTCTGTCTTGTATCTTCATGGCCCATCAGTCCGGCCCACATCACATAGCCCGGATGCCCGAGGACCCCTTAATCTAGGACACCCTGACTCTTATCTTAATCCATTGGATGTAATCTTCTAGATAGAATTGTTTGGTAGGAGTAGATATTGTTTTGCATTGTGTTCCGTTTCCTTCTAATTAAGGATTGAATCATTGACTTGGCGTACCTGGTTATGCCATCCTAATCTTCAAGCTCAGTTTGTAAGACAAGTGCACATTTCTAGATGATAAATTTGATTCGAGTATGTATTACATGTCACTATCGGTGTTCTGGGAACGGGGGTCCCCAGACTTGCCTGCCTGTGGCCCAGAGCGTGGCTAGGCTGGCAGGCCTGCGTGGCCCATCTTAATCAACAAGGATCCAAGACCCTTGCGAGGGGCCAAGCCTCGCGGGGCGGACGACACAAGACCTCTTTAGGAGCAGCCTCCCCAGGTGGACTCACGAGGAGCAAAGATATCAAGGCAGGGCAAACCTCGCGAGGCTCTCGTGACGTGAGCCATGACGATCGGCACCAGGCGGGCGCCAGGCGGCGCCGGCATGCACAGCGTCCTTGTTTCTTCTTTGGTGCTAAAGAGGGCAAGCGCAGGAGCAGAGTACCGAGGCATCAGGCAAAGGTTGCCATATCCATGCAACAAGACCAAGACCGGCCGGCCAGCAGGACGGAGGTCACCATGGAGCCCAAGACGGCGTCATCGCCAGAGCACTTTTGCAGGCGAAGACCACTTATGTCAGGATAGCTTGTACTAGTTGTCCCCTTTCAAATTGGCCGTCAATGTTGGCACCCTTCCCTTTTGATATCTGGGGAGAGGACCAGGGCCTATATAAGTAGAACTAGCCATCACAGTAGGGAGAGCTTGAACTAAGCTTGAACTGAGCTTGAACTGATCTGGACCTCACCTGGATCGAGCCCTTAGCCGATTCCAACCACACACGAACACAAGAGCACCTCACCCTCATGAGGCCGCTCTTCCCCTTGTACTGTTCTTCATCAGCCTCAGAGGCAAATCCACCACCAGACACTAGAGTAGGGTATTACACCACAACAGTGGCCCGAACCAGTATAAATCTCATGTCTTTGTGTTGTGAGTGCGTCGAGTTCGTCCGCGAGATCTTAGCGAGCCAGGACGTAGATTGCTAGGGAGGAAATCTCTGCGCGCATCCCAGAGTTTGAACCTTAAGGGTTTTGCCAGAACCCCACATCCGACAGTTGGCGCATCAGGTAGGGGTGCACCGGATCTCCCTTTCCATCGGTTTCGCGTCTAGTTGCGCCGTCGTCTCCATGGCGGACGCTTGTCGTGCTCGCGCTGAGCGCCGGGCTGCCCTTGCCACCCGTGTCGCCCAGACGGCTCCCGTCGGTGGGCCGCCTCATCGTTCGCCATCACCCGCCATCAACACCGCCACCGGCCCGGCGGGGAACGAGCAACAAGCTTCCTCGATGCACCCCTCGGTGCGGCGGGACGGCCTCACCGCCACTCCGTCACTGACTGCAGTTGGTTCATCATCACACGCTCGCCACCCTCCTATGGACGCGCGGGCCGCGCTCCTCATGGCGCACGAGCTCCTGCGCTACCGTCCGGTCGACGACCTCTACAAAGACTAGCTCAACCGCATCACCGAGCTTGTCCGTGCCAAAGGGGGCTCTCCAGCACCGTCCCTTTCTCCGCCAGGCGCTCCACCTGCTTCGGGCGGCGCGGCCCAGGGAGCACCTCTGCCTCAAGACAGCGTCTTGGCGCCAAGACGTGCAGTTCCGCGGCGTGAACCGCCGCTTCTCGCACCAGCACGTGAAGAAGGAAGCTGTCAAGAGATCCCTCGACCGCAAGAGAAGGCTCCACCACTCCCGGCACCACCACATCAGGAACGCCTGCCACGGCAGGCCCCCGCGCCGCTCGCAGTTGCAGCGTGTGAGCACCAAGGCCAAGCTCCACCCCCAAGACGTGCCCCGGCAACCATGGCTCACCCCTGAGCTGCGCAGCGTTGCCTGGCCAGGCAAGTTCAAGACAAATCTGCCTCCTCGCTACGACGGCACACCAGACCCCGTGGAGTTCCTGCAACTCTATGAGCTGAGCATCGAGGCAGCCAACGGGGATGAGAAGGTCATGGCGAACTGGTTTCCTATGGCCCTCAAGGATGGCGCCCGCTCGTGGCTCCTGAACCTGCGTCAAGGCTCGATCTCCTCTTGGGACGAGATGCGCGACCATTTTGTTGCCAACTTCGGGGCACTTTCGCGACCGCCCACGACCAAGCGGCGACTCTGACGCATCAAGCAACAACCAGGAGAGACTCTCCAGAAGTACATCCAGCACTTCAACAACACCTGCCTCAAAATCCCCAAGGTGACAAACGAGGCCATCATCTCCGCATTCTCCGACGGCGTCCACGATGTCAAGATGAAGGAGGAGTTGGCTATGCATGAGGAGCTGTGCACCTCTCAGGAGCTATTCAACCTGGCAACCAAGTGCACAAGAGCTGAGGAGGGGAGCCTTTCCCTCCTCGAGCTGCCAGCTGCGGGTCCGGAGGAGAAGAAAGCCAAGGCCAAAGACGTGAAGCGCAAGGAAGCAGTTGTGCTCGCAGCGGAGCCAGACACCAAGCGAGGCAGAGACCAGCCCGAGTCGTCCAAGGGCGGCCGACCTTTCTACGCCTTCCACAACCTGAACACCCACAACACCAGCGACTGTCAAGAGCTCAGAGCCATTCGTGAGGGACGCTTCGGTCGATGCCCCGAGCGCAGTGACCGGGGCTATGGACGAGGAGGTGGACGTGGAAGTAGACGCTGGGACGACCGTGGCCCGCGCCAGGAGTGGCGCAACCGGCCTCGTGAGGATCACTGGCAGGATCGTCCTCACGAGGGCGCATGGAGGGACCAGCCTCGTGAGGATCGTCCTCAGGGCAACGCCGGTCTTCCCCCGCTGCCGCCGCCGCCAAGAAGAAATGACGAACGCCATCAAGACGAGGGGGCTGGGGGCTTCCAGGAGCCGCGTGCAGCTGCCTGCATCTTGGGCGGTGCTCAAGCCCCAGCCTCGCAACGTATCTTCAAGCAGTTTGCCCACGAGGTGAATGCAGTCCTCCCCAGGCTTGAGGCCATGCGCCCGCTCAGATGGTCCCAGTGCGTCATCACCTTCAACTCAGCAGACGAGCTCAAGTGCGCAGCCACTTCTGGCGCGCTACCTATGCTTTGTTCACCTGTCATCAGCAACATCCAAGTTACCAAGACCCTCATCGACGGAGTGCAGGGCTCAATGTCCTGTCCGTCGACACGTTCGACAACCTTCAAGTGTCATATGACCAGCTCCAGCCCAGCAAGCCTTTCTCAGGAGTCACCGACGGTCCCACCACGCCGATAGGGCAGGTCTGCCTCCCTGTCACCTTCGGAACACGCGACAACTATCGCACCGAGCTCATCGACTTCGATGTCGCGCACATTCGTCTGCCCTACAACACCATCCTCGGGTACCCATCCCTGGCCAAGTTCATGGCAGTGACACACCACGGCTACAACGTCCTCAAGATGCCAGGGAGCGGCGGGATCATCACGATCCCGTGCGAAGAAAGAGATGCGGTGTGCTCCCTCGAGCGCGCCTTCTAAGCTGCCGCAATCGACGACCCCAACAGCAAAGCTGAGGGCCCTCCTGAGGCCCTCCCTAAGAAGAAGCAGCTGCACCGCGCTGGACCTCAGGAGGACGGTGACGCAGTCGGAGCCTCGCCAGGATCAGCGCCCGCTCCAGGGGTGCCTCCCTCCATCGCATAGGAAGGCGCGCCCAGTGCCCTCCTTGGGCAGGGCTCGGGGGCTCTCCTCTGGAGGGCCTCGGACCTTGCCAACGTCACGAGGGAGGCGCTCGGGCACCACTTGGAAGCGTGCTTCAAGGCACGTTTCTCTCAGGAGAACACAGGACAAGGAACGCTCACCGCTCAAGATTTCATCACCAAGATCACTCAGGAACTGCAAGACGCAAGGGCCATGCGCGGCGACTGCCGCTCACGAGGCACAGCTCCCCATCCAGGCGAGGATGTCGGGCTGCGCGTCTGCTTCGACGTCTCAGGGCTCAACAGAGCCACATCTCAGGAGCCTCTCTAGCCTTCGTGCATGGGCCGCTGCGGGGGCCCACCGCACAGCTATTTTCGCATGCCATTCGGCCTACCGAGCGTGGCTGCCTACCACAGGCTTATGCAGGGCGCCCTGGTAGCTTGCGAGGCCAAGCGCCAGGCGGTCCTAAGGGAGGAGGAGCCTGAACCTCCAGGCTCCCCTGGGAACCGGCCACCGGATGACGCCTAAGGAATGACTACTTCAACACGTGCCTTCAGCTGCACCAACATCTCTTCATCGACATGACTAGGTGACATCTTCCAAGTTCGTTTATCTGGGAGTGCCCCTCGGGCTGCATCATTCCCAAGCCACGTGGGCCCGTCCCCATGGCATGTATCCATTTACTTATGTCTTTAGCTTACCTTGCTGGGGGCGCCCCTCGGGCTGCATCAACCCCAAGCCGCTCGGGCCTGACCCAGTGGCATGTATCCTCCCACATTTATCCAAGTTGATTTGCACTGCATGCTTAATCTGCCTATGATTATCGCCTGCTTGATTGCCACCCGCCACGGGTCCATCCATTCGTCATGCAATTCGCTTGCGCGTTAAAAGGGGGGCTCCTGAGCATCGCGACTCGGGAGCTCTTTCTGGCTCTCCAGCCCTCACCCCCTGGCCTTGTCCACGGCATCACGACCTAGCATACCAATGGCGGCTGAACTTGCTCGAGGGCCGACACCTGAGGACGTAGAGCACTTGCATCTAACCTCCTCGCAGGAACATACATCCATCAAGACCCAAGACCAGGCGCAACCCGCCTTGAGGTAGGGCCTCGTGAGTCCCGCGCTGGCTCACGAGTGCCCAGATACACCTCGCAGCCCTGCCGTGCAAGCCACGTGTCAGGGCGGGGCTGTACACGCCCCGGGGGCTCCTCCCGGAGGGGCCCCCCCTCCCACGCACAAGTGGAAGCACCATCCTCCGCGCTGGCCATCAGCACTACCGAGGAGCGACTATGCCCGTGCATAAGTGGAAGCACTATGCTCCGCGCTGGTGATAAACAATTGAGGGCGGCCTCACGGTCGTACCAACCTCAGGGAGCCCCAGAGCTCAACGTCCGGCCTCACTGCAATGCCCCCCCTCAGGAGCGCCACGCGAGGGGGCCGGGCATGGGGGCTGCGCTCGGGTCACGCCCAAGCGCACGCCACCCAATAGGTCTCCCGGACCTGGTCATCGCACGCCCCTCCCAAGGCCTTGGCGAGGGCAGGTATGAAGTTGTTTGCACGTCAAGGGGGACTCCTGAGAAGCGCGACTCAGGAGCCTAATTGGTCACGTAGCCCCTCACTCATTGGTCCGTCCTGGTCTCCGGTCGGCCCAATGGCGGTTGAGGTATGCGCGGGGCCGGGCTCTGCCGACGTAGAACACAAGCGAATAGGAAGAAAATCACAAAATCCCGAAGCAAACATTACAATACATATTGTTCTCACAATATCAAACAAAAGTTTAACGCCTCCACGAGGCCTGATGCATGCTGTAGGAATTAAACAGGAAGAAGCTGCAGGTCAGCCTTGAACGGCATCGACGCCCATAGGCGACGCTCCTTCCTCGGCGGTGTCATCCTTGCCTTTGTCGCCGGCCAGGGCTACAAGAGCGGCATCGCCTTCGGCCAAGGGTGCGGAAGCAAAGCTGTGGAACCTCTTCAGCAGGGCCTCCACGTGACCTTGCACGGCTGCGGCGGCAGTTGTGCAGTCTTCATCGGCCACAGGCTCCAGCAGCTCGTCCAGATAGGTGTTGGGGTCGCGAAGGTGCAAATGACCGAAGACACGAGTCAGCGCAGCTGAAGAAAGGACACGAGCCTCTACCTCCGCCATGGGACCAACGCCCTCCACAACTTATTCGAGTGCCTTCACCAAGTGAAGAAGCAGCTGGGCGGGGCCGTTCTCATTCGCGGACAGCGTCTTCTCCAGGCCATGCTCGTAAAGCGCCTTCAGCGCCACGCGAGACCTTTTCTCAAGGTCAGCGAAGGCCACGCGGTCTTCAGCCAGGAGCTTTGCCTTGGCGTCAAGATCGGCTCCCCTCGCCTTCGCCTTCCGCTCCAGCTCCTCCAGCCGACCGCGCTCCACAGCTTGCGCCTTCGCCAACTCCTCCAGTTCGGCACCACGGTTCTTGATGGTGTCCTCCCGGGCTTTCATCTCCTCCTCCTTCGCTTGGCGGCCGCGTGCTTCCTCGGCGAGCTTGTCGTGCATGCCCTTCAGCTCGTCCTCCAGCTCTCGGCACCGGTCGCGGGCGGTCTCGGCATCCTTCAGTGCCGCGTCGCGGTCGGCCACAGCCTTGGTGGCAGCTCGCTTCTCCTTCTCGGAAGCGGCTGCGGCCTGGCTTGGTGACTCTCGGATCGCCAAGTCAGAATGAAGCCAACCTGAAGCCAGCTCCAGACGGTCGGCTACCAGGCGTGGGTCCGTGCTCAGGAGATCCTCCCGCAGTTGGGCCACCTCCAAAAGAATGCGTTTAATAACAGCAGAGGAAGTAGAGGAACCTGGGTGCGGAAGTGCAGCTGGAGGAGGGAGCGGTGTCGTCACCAGAGCTTGGGATATCAAGGGCTCTCGAGCCCTCAGGACCTTGTCAGCAGACCCAGGCGCCGGCACCCCCGGAGCCAGCGGCACCACGGGGGCTGACTCATCCTGGTGACGCCCCCTTGGCCTCACGAGGCCGGACGGGGTGGCGAGGTGGGAGCGCTGCCGTCCCCTTTCTCCGCAGAAGGGGGCACGGCTGTGGCATCCTCCTTCTTCTTCTTCGCCGGGGGCGCCGGCCTAACCAACCAAGAGCAGACATCAGGAAATAGTAAGCATAAGCAGAGACAGGACGAATCTCGAAGCACCTACTGGTCCACCGCGACGACTTCCACCTTCCGCTTGGGAAGCTTGAAGCCAGAAAGCGGCGCAGTAGAAGAACTAGAGGCGGTTCTGGGCGGCGTCAAGGCAGGGGCGGTGTTCCAGGAGACCAGTGATGATCTACCTCTCGTCGGGACGGTGGACAGCTCCCCCTCCTCCTGATAGACATCAATCTCAGCGTTGTTCGGCATGCTGCAGAGGATGTCGGCCTTGCTCGAGGGGAAGGCATCCCCCGTCCCCTCGGGGGTCGCCTCCGAGTCCACCTCTTCTTCCTCCCTCCCACGGGATTCGTCAGAAGATAGCATCACCGGGTTCGGCGCCGCAGGGCCTCCAGAGGGCGTGGACGGCACCAGCCTGCGCGCATCGAAGGTCGGCCTGGAGGCCACGATTGGCTCCCAGTCCTCGCGATGGAACAAAGGGGTTAATTCGCACGGCGGGTACTCCTGGTTTTCCCCGACTAGGAGGCGCAAGACGGTGGTCAATTCATCGTCAGGAAGGGCCTCCGGCCTCAGGCGAGCATCATCCTTCACATCTCCAAGCCTCCACAAGGGGCGTGCGTGCACTTGGAGCGGCACCACGCGCAGCGTCAGGAACTCCCTCAGGACCGAGGCCCCCGTCACCTTGGCCGCCTTCGCGTTGCCAGGCTTCAGGTCGGTCACCATCTGCTCCAACACCAACGATGCGTGCTCGTCGACAAGCTTAGCACGAGACCACCTCTTGAGGGACTGGGGCGCCTCCATCGGCAGCACCAAGCGCGGGTGAACGCACTTAGCATCCATCATGACCCACTTGGTCCTGATGTTGTCGGCCCTCTTCCCTGTGCTCGAGATCGAGTTAGGCTTCTTCTTCTTCTTCTTCTTCTTCTTCTTCTTCTTCTTCTTGTTTCATTAGAGCTCAAAAAGAATAGGTAAAGAGGCTAGAGGCAAAATATGGCAGAAATCTGTCAAAACAGAACAACAGGTAAAGATCATTTTTTTGAACCACCTTCTGTTGCTCAAATCAAAAAGTGCAAAGCTAATGAAAGTTACACAAAACCAGGGGCATATGCTCGTTAAATGTCGTAATTTTCTAACGTTCTGGCTGGGCATACGATTTTTTTTCGTAACAGCACGGAATCTGTCTCGGGACAGCAACTCCCCAAAAATTGTACCTTCTTCCATTAGAGGTTATCCTTGGCACAAAAACCAAACAAAAAGGATAAGGAGAGGTTGCTACAGAGGTAACAACTTCCAAGACTCAACAAAAGAGAAAAAAACACAAAATAAAGCATGGGTTATCTCCCAAGAAGTGCTTTTCTTTAACGCCTTTCAGCTAGGCGCAGAAAGTTTGAGAAAATCAAGTGTTTTCAAATGAAGGAGCATCAACATCATAATTTGCTCTAATGATAGAGTCATAGGCTACCTTCTTTTTATTTCTAGAAAAGTGCTCAATACCTTTCTTAAGTGGGAAACTATATTTAATAGTCCCTTCTCTCGTATCAATGGTAGCACCAACAGTTCTTAGGAAGGTCTTCCCAAAACAATAGGACAAGAAGAGTTGCATTCAATATCCAAAACAACAAAATCAACAGGGACAAGGTTGTTATTAACAACATTAAGAACATCCATTCCCCCCAAAGGTTTCTTCTTGGAAATATCAGGAGGAACAACATCCAAATAACAATTCTTCACAGGTGGTAAATCAAGCATATCATAAACTTTCTTAGGCATCACAGAGATACTAGCACCAAGGTCACATAAAGCATTGCAATCAAAGTCATCCACTTTCATTTTAATGATGGGTTCCCAACCATCTTCTATCTTCCTAGGGATAGAGGCTTCTTGTTTTAACTTTCTTTCTCTAATTTTTACGAGAGCATTTGTTATGTGTTCTGTAAAAGCCAAATTTTGGGAACTAGTGTGGGGACTTTCAGCAAGTTTTTGTAGGTACTTAATGACTTCAGAGATAGTGCAATGGTTAATGTCAAAGTCATTATTATCAAAGACCAGGGGGCTATGGTCTCCTACTTTCCCAAAAATTTCAGCACCACTATCAATACCAAGTTCAGTGGTTCTAGGCAGTTTTTTAGGAGGAGTAGAGGGCTTTTCTTTGCTAAATCTTTTACTATTAATGATAGGAGGCTTACTAATATTTGGAGTTTCAGCACTACTAGTGGTGATAATGGTACAAACTTTGGTTATTTCTTTGTTTCTAGCAATTTCATCTTCTCTTTCCCACCTAGCATGCAATTCAGCCATCATCCTAACATTTTCATCAATTCTAACTTGGATGGCATTCAAAGTAGCAAAGGGATTGCTATCAATGGTTTCAGTTTTAGCAGTCATCTTATTAATCAAGGAAGATTGAGCTTGAAGCCCAGGAATTTAGTTTGAAGCCCAGGAATCTCCCTATTTAAATTTTCAAGTTGATGACTAATTTGCTTCAACATAGCAGATTGTTCTTCCATAGTTTTAGTGAATAATTTGTTTTGCTCAAATTGTTGTTGCATATATTATTTAGTAGCTTTTTCAACTTCTAAAATTCTTTCCTCACTAGGCATCCCAGTTCTACCATAAGAATTACTATAAGAGTTACCATAAGTGTTGCCATTATTGGGAGGATAAGGCTTATAATTATTGTTACCAAAATTATTCCTATAAGCATTGTTGTTGAAATTGTTATTTCTAATGAAGTTCACATCAGCATGCTCATCTTGAGCCACCAAAGAGGCCAAGGGAATATTATTTGGATCAACATGAGTCTTACCAGTAGCAAGCATAGACATAATGGCATCCATCTTTGCATTTAAAGAGGAAGTTTCTTCAACAGAATTTACCTTCTTACCTTGTGAAGCCCTTTCAGTGTGCCATTCAGAGTAGTTTGTCATCATATTATCAAGAAGCTTTGTGGCAGCCCCCAAGGTGAGAGACATAAAGGTTCCTCCAGCAGCTGAATCCAAAAGATTTCTTGAAGAAAAATTCAGTCCTGCATAAAAAGTTTGGATAATCATCCAAGTAGACAGTCCACGAGTGGGGCAATTCTTTACCAAAGACTTCATTCTTTCCCAAGCTTGAGCAACATGCTCATTATCAAACTGTTTAAACTTCATAATGTCACTCCTCATGGAAATAATCTTAGCAGGAGGATAATACTTTCCTATAAAAGCATCTTTGTACTTAACCCAAGAATCAATACTATTTTTAGGCAAAGACAGCAACCATTCTTTAGCTCTTCCTCTTAAAGAGAAAGGAAAGAGTTTAAGCTTAACAAGATCCCCATCTATATCTTTGAGCCTTTGCATCTCACATAACTCAACAAAATTATTGAGGTGAGTAGCAGCATCATCAGTACTAACACCAGAAAATTGCTCTCTCATAACTAGATTCAACAAAGCAGGCTTAATTTCATAGAAAGCAGTCTCAGCAGGTGGAGCGATACGTGTACAGATAAAATCATTATTGTTGGTGCTAGTAAAGTCACACAACTTGGTGTTCTCAGCAACAGACATCCTAGCAAGACTAGAATAAGGCAACTAAAACAAGTACTAAAAAGGAAACTAATTTTTTTGTGTTTTTCTAAAAGAGGCGAGCAAAGCAAAACTAAAGAAACTAAGCAAGACAAAAACAAAATAAAGAGATTGGAAGTGAAGGACTCCCCTTGTGGAAATCTTCTTCTTCCCCACGGTGCAAGAAATTGCTGGAGGTGATGAAGGAGAAAAACTTTTGTGAGTGCCACTTTGTCTCCCCGGCAACGGCGCCAGAAATTCGATGATGTCAGTCGAGTTGGGAAACCCCAAGAGGAAGGTGGTGATGTAGACATCAACAAGTATTCCCCTCAGTTATGAAACCAAGGTTTAATCAACCAGTAGGAAACAAAGAATGGCACCAAGGTTGAAGTAGAGACCTGCACAACACAACCAAATTACTTTGCCCCAACTAGACAGTGAGGTTGTCAATCCCACTGGCCTTGCTGAAAAGAAAGGATTAATTGTATCGAATGGAAAGAGGATGCTTGCAGTAAAGGAAACAGGAAAACAGGAAACAACAGGTTGTATAGCAATAATAAAGAGAAGGACCGGGGTCCACAGTTCACTAGAGGTGTCTCTCCACAAGACAATACAGTGTTGGGTAAACAAATTACATCTGGGCAATTAACACATGAGAATGCACACAAGGATGCAAATACTAGACAAGATGAATACTATGAGATTGATTGGGCATTACAACAAAGATCACAGACCGCCATCCAACTGCATCTGTAACTAAATAGTCCACTCACGGAAATATCATCCGAACAAACCCATGAGTATTAAGCTGCAAACAAGCCTATAGAATAAGCTCTAACAACAGACTATTGCATTAAGTAAAGTGTGTAAAGTAGATAGTAGAACTACCCCTATTTGGGCAGAGCACCATCTTGTTCTCCCTAGTGGCAACAGCACATCCTCACCCTTAGTCGTTTCTGTCATCTCGAGCCCAGGGATAAAAGGAGGCATGAACCCACTATCTAGCATAAATACCCCCTCTTGGATTTGAAAGCAACTACTTGGCCAGAGCAACCACTAACAACGGAGAGCATGCAAGATCACAATAACACCAACGAGATTCAAGACATAATAAAAAATAAACTCAAGATCTATACTCAACTTGAACATTGTACTCAATAACTAGTCAGATCCTAGCAAACCAACACAAGGGATATTACATAAAGATGATCTTGATCATGTAAGGCAGCTCACAAGAATCATATAAGATGATCTAAATCATGTTAGGCAGCTCATGAGATTCATAGATGAAGCACAGTAATAAGATGATCTCAATCATGTTAGGCAGCTCATGAGATTCATACAATGGAGAGAACAACCATCTAGCTACTGCCATGGACCCGTAGTCCTATGGTGAACTACTCACACATCACTCCGGAGGCAGGCATGGTGATGAAGAAGGCCTCCGGTGATGATCTCCCCTCCGATAGGGTGTCGGGAAGAGCTTCTGATCTCCCCGCGATGATGGCGGCGGCTACGGACTTCTTTCTGGAACTTTTGCGCTATATCTAGGGTTTTCCCGTCGGGGTGAATAAATAGGCAAAAGGGCGGAGCCGGGGGACGCTCTGGTGGGCCACACCCCTCCCAGGCGCGGGCAGGGGCCCAGCCGCGCCTGGGGGTGGTGTGGGCCCACCAGGGCCCCCCAGGTGCCCCCTTCTGGCTTATGGAGTCTTCCGATGTAAAACTTCGTAAAATAGCTTCCTTTGTCAATTCCAAGAATATTTATTTTCAGCTCTCCTGGAACCAAAAACAGCAGAAAACAGGAACTGGCCACTTTGGCATCTTGTCAATATGTTAGTGGTAGGAAATCAATAAAAACACCAAGAAGAACAAGTAAAATATAAAGTAATTGGCAATAAAAAAGCATGGAGCATCAAAAATTATAGATACATTTCCAATGTATCAGAGCTCGCGGGGCGGCGGAGGGTCAGGCAGCAGACAGAGGAAGAAAACAAGACTGAGAAGTGTTTTGTGTCGATGGCATGTGGGGCCGGAAAGGCGTGGGCCGACACATTTTTGTGTTCGGGCGTGTCTGGCCCGACGCATCTGCGACGCAAATTTGGGTCGAGGATGGGTCGCGGCAAACATGCCTGTCCGGATGGGATGCACCGCTGGAGGGTTGTTTTTTGCCCCCGGACACAGCCGGACCGGATGGGTAGCCCTAGTGCGGATGCCCTTAGCACGTACAGGGCGAGCGCGTGCACTGGTGCAGCACGTCCAGTGTTCGATTCCCCCGCTATCGGGAGCACGTGGTACGACGCGTCGTGGCAGGTGTACAAAATGTATTTTATTGGAGTGCATTGGTTTAAAGTGCCTTTAAATCTAGACTATAGGAGCCACTATTGAAAATGCCTCTAATAGTATATATTTGGAGGCACTTTTAAAAACTGCCTACAATGCTAATTTGTGGCACTAATTTAAAGTGCCTTTGAATATAGACTATAGGAGGCACTATTGAAAATGCCTCCAATAATATACATTTTGTGGCATTTTTTAAAACTGCCTTTAATTAGAGGCACAATAAAGGCTAATTTTAAAAAGTGCATTCTAAAATAACTATTAGAGGCAATTTAAAAATATACCTTCTACAAAGTGCCTTCTATTGATAGGGATGTGAGGTAGTGGAGTATAGAATAAAAGTTATGGAACTTACAAGACTAAAACAAAATCTAGAATTTCTGGAAATTAAAAGAACGGGGGCAACCGCTAGGGTACCCGTAGCAGTGGTGCCTAGGTTCGCGTCGTACACCATAAGCGAGCCACGTGACCCGCGTCAGCCAGTCGAGGCGGAGGACCGCTTGAGGCGAGTCATCCCGGCGACCGCCATTGGCCAACGCCGCGATGGGGTAGTGAGACCACGAGTGTAAAGATGGAAAAACGAGCGAGAGAATAATGGATGAACAGTTATTCTATTGATTGAAGATTGGGGTATTTATACCGGTTTACAAAGCGGTTACAAAAGGAGGCGGTTGCCAAAAGTGGCACCGACATAGCGATGATTAATAGTTAATTAACCTAATTAATTAATTCCTAACACTCCCCCTAATCAATGCTTGTCTTTGTAATATACATCATCTTGATAGTCTCCTCCTAGTATGTATTTGCCTTGAACGTTCCTCATCTTCATCTTGGAAATCTCCTCCAAAAACCCTATGGGAAAAATATGAGGAGAATAGTGTAGATATGTTGCTAAAACTCCTTTAAACCCAGTGGGAAAATAAATAAGGAGAAAATGATGCAACATATAATGATTATTGTCTCTTGATAACTCATATGAGATAAACCTTTGAAGAAGGAGAAAACTCATTGGTGAGTTTAGAGAACAATAAATATGTCTTCAGTACTTCCTTTAAAAACCCCGATAGGGAAAATAGAAAGTATGACATATAATCTTTGAGAAGATATTGCCTCATTAAACCGTTACGAGAAACTTTGAGAGAAAACTCATAAGGGAAAAGAGTGCGATCATATATGCCATTGAAAACTCCTTTAAAACCCAATGGAAAAAATATAAGGAGAAAATGATATGACATATATGAACACTTGTATCTATATTGTCTCATTAAAAACCTTTTATGAGAAACCATTAGGGAAAAACTCATGAAGGGAAAAAGAGTACAATATATTTAATCTGATGATTGTTAACAGGTTATTCTTTAGGAGATTACTCCCCCTGGACTTTGCAAATCTGGAGGATGTCTCATATCAATTACATTGACATGATCATGACATTATGAATAATATGTCGGTTCCAATATTTTGTTTGCAAACTGTTTCATCACTTTTCTATAATTCATGAGGATAAGTGATCTCGAGCAATGTGCTTTGTGATATTGCTCTTCATATAACATGTGTGTATTGAGTAATACAAGTGGTAGCATCTTGATAAATCAAGTTATGTTATTCTGATGAATCTCAACCACATGGTTTTGAGTGTGGTTTATCATTCTGCCGAGCCATGCATATTTTGCAATGCTTGTAGATAAAGAAATTATGTGAGTATGATAAGTGGAAGTAGCTGTTAAAGTCCATTTTGATGACTTTCATAAGAAGACTATTCCAATGAATTCAGTCATTGATGTGGCATTGTTGGGATCGAATAAAGAGGCAATATCATTTCATATATCATGGTCATATCTTGATTTTCTTGATGGAATTGTCCAACATTTATTGTGAGCTTGAGATATAAGTTGATATTTCTTATATCGACCATATACCTTTGTTGGGGGTTGCACTCTAAACAAAGATAGCAAGCATAGTGTCAGGCCTGACATGGTTTGCAATTATATGAGTGATTTGTTATTAGTAAGATAGAAATTCAAGTGTTGATATCATTTAATTATCACCCCTTGGTATGAATGGATTTGTATCCTATTAGTATGACCATACATGACTTATTGTTGGTACAGTATATCCACATTGAACTTCTCATATATGTATTGGATATATGTAGACTGATAGTTCTTGAGAGAATGCTCAAGTTGTAAACTTAAGCTAAATTTGGTTCAATCCAAATTTTCCATCTTGAGATGATTTTGTGTATGTTTAGGTCGTGTATAGATATTAATGATGAGGTCATCAATATACACTGAGGTGATGAAAAAAAATCAAATTGATTCTTTTACTAAACATGTAAATAATCATCATTATTCGAGTAACCCTTTTGAAGAAGAAACTCATTTAGTCGGTAGTACCATACGATTTCCGACTATTTCAAGTCATAGAGTGACTTATGAAGTTTTACACAAAATTTGTTGCGATTTGCTTTTGAATTCGGAAGTATAAGCCCTTCAGGGACTTCAATATTGATTTCCGAAACGAGTGACTCATATGAGTATGTAGCCACTTCATCCATCAACTGCATGGATAATTTTATTATTTTATTGCCAATGATATTTAGTATCGAAACATAATTCCACTCATACCAAGCGGGTATGTTACATCTTAATCGATGTCGGGTCTCTGCGTGAACCCTTTTGCTACAAGCCTCGCTTTCTCACCACCTCATTGACTTTGTTCATGAATGAGAAGTTTTTAGTATTTCATATGGAAGATACTTATGAGAAGTAGGTATTACTGCGGTAAATACCACTTGTTTGCAGAGCGAGTGCTATTCTTCGTTACTTGCTTCCTTTTATGTGAACCAATATGAGTGCAAGAGGCACTCTACCATGGATTTTGGTTCAGGGCCTAAAAGGTTTTAGCAATTTGAAAAGAAATATATGTCGACAAATGTAGTCTTTAGTTTATATGATTCTAATGGAATCATTGAAGTTTGTGGATAATATATTCATTCCTTTTTAACTCCTTGTGATTTCCTACAACAAATGGAGTCAAGGTGTCTCGATATCCCGGCACCAAAACATTTGTGCACATTTATGTCGGGCTTTGGATGATGAGCATCTAGTGAGGTGTCTCTCAATTTGATGTTGAATTACATTTACTGGTTGAGAATTTGATTTCCTCTATTTCCACGAAAGCATATGAGAAGTTATATCTCGTTTTGTCAGATTTTCTCCTCCCTTGCTCTCATTTGGGGAGAAGAGTGGTTTATCAGGTACATCCACTCTTTCTGACACTTACTGCAGGAATATAGAATTTAGTGACACCTTGTCATCAGTAAATGTATGTGCCAAATTTGCAATGTGTTGCAAATATATGATTCTCTAAACTACTAGTTCAGATTATTTGAGTACGTGGATAGAAGGATTGAATGCCAATAACATTTCTAATTTATTTCTCGGCATTATTTGTGGTACTTATCTCCCCCTAATGCCGGAAAATATCCTTATTGCTGATGCAATCAGCATACGGGTTATGAATAATTTTGATTGACGGATGAATTGTTATTCCTCACATAGATCCCTAATTTTCTGTGAGTGCCCATTGATGTATGCTGGAGTGGTGATATCGGTATGTAACCAAATTATAGCAGATGGAAAATACTATATTGATTTTCACGTAGTAACTACAAGGGGAAAGTAGTATGATATGCAATTGGTATGATTTAGATCATACTTACGGTGTGTAAGGCCGTATGTGTCCAACAAGAGGCTGGTAAATTTACAATTCTTTAAAAGTGGTCATGTAATTCATTTAACTCTCTTTGATAAGAAATTTAGCTAAACCATTCTGGGCATGCACAGAAAGTACTTAAGGCAAAAAAAATGCTCATTGAATGAGTTCAACAACATTGTTCATTCGAATGGGTTTATGGATCCTGTTTTTAGGAGAATTTGCTCTTACTTTGATAAGTTGAGCAATTTTTTTAGTAAGATCATGCATGGTTGTGTGTGATAAGAGACACACTTAAAAACATTTTATGAATGTGTATATGAGTACCATGAAGTATCTAAATTATCCCAGATAATGGTTAAGCAATCCAGACATATCTTTTGAATGTGTTCAAGGAAGAATAAGTGTCCTGCTTAGAATTTTAAGGTGAGAGTGCCTTAAAACTTATTTCCCCAATGACACATGCGGTGTACATAAAATCTGATGATTTGGGGAAATTTGTTACTTGATAAGTTGTGACCAACAGGATTGTCAATAATTTTCTAATCATCCCCAAACCAGGATGGTTAAGGCTACCAAGCCAAATATTTAATTTATTAAGATCTAGAAAATTATTGTGTACGCAACAATATTGGGACTTGATTCATACATTCAAAAATTTATCGAATATCATGCATGTCCGAGAAATAAGATATTGAACATCGCACTACTTGTAGTACAACAAGTATAGGTTAATAATATTTTGGGATAATTAAGAGATTACATGAGGTCTCCAATATTATTAAAAAAATTATTACGCAAACATATCATCGTTGCAATGGAATTCACCATCCTTTTATTGCACTAGATTTTTGGTTCTCACCTTCTGATGAAGATTTGAGAACGATCATTTACCAGAATATTTTCTGGTTGTAAGTTTGCAAATTTTAAAATTTATCCCAAATGTGTGGTGTGGTTCGACTATGTATTTGAGGGTTTGGTAATCATAGGCACAATGTTTGTATAACCACACATTTGACGAACTTGAGAGTTGTCTTTGTGATCGTTTGAAAATGATTTATTCCCTATTAGAGGTAATTCTGTCTTCAGTTGCCTCCACTTTACTTTGAATTCCTCATGGTTCTATTTTGTGAGCAATAAGTTGCATAGTATTCTCGGTACTAGCAATAATTTTAAATTGTGGTATAGTACCTATTGGGTGAATCTGATGATTTTAATAAATTCGATGTTTCTTAATCATAAAAATGGTAGTACCATCTTAAGAGGATGTAAAGTGCATTAAGGGATTTTCAACTGGATCTATATATAGGAAAATATTTGATCATGAGAACTCAACCTGAAGTTGATTAAGTGATAAAATTGTGAGTTGCGATAGACTTGAGGTCTTGAAAACTGAATGGTGGTCATCCGCGATGTGCTCATTAGTAAGAGAATAGCCATGGCATATTATCCCGTCGGTGGAGTTATAGTGGCAACAATGCCACATGTGGATTCAATGACTGATGTCATGAATCATCTTAAAATAAATTCTCCCACCTAATTATGAATTTCGTGCATTTCAAAATGTAAGCAATGAAAATGATTTGTTTGAGAACAATCATGGCCAAGGTGATCCTTGGTGAACCTAGGTGTATCCTTCAATACAACGCATGTGATGAAATCATTGTTAATATTTTGGACTTCATTCTTGAGGAAGTCTGTGACGTTAGAGTCACTGCCAAATCGTATAGAATTTGCATGTTCGACATTGGTTAGTCACTATGAAAGTATAACCACAATGTGATCTGGACATTTGCAACAGTTTTTGAGACACTTGCTATAAATTATGGTATCCATCTTGATGGATGGACGACACTATAATTAGAAATAGTGACATAGGCTCTTCTGCCATGTATTTTACCAATGTAATAGAAGGCAATCGTTGGTATATGCAAATATTTGCATAGTTTTCCATCACATATTCAAGCAAAGTGAGGCTTGAATAGTTTGTGTTAGCACAAAAATACCATTTCAGCATATAACAAGTGTGCAAGAACAATCTTTACTATGAGAGTAAAATATTTTAGTGAACAACAACAACAAATGCTTCGGATGAGCAAGTTTTAGTTTTGCTGATGCCTTATAGCCATAGAAAAAGAGTGTAGACCTCAATTTATATAGGATAACACTTTGAAGATAGTCATGGGATCGGTGTAGATCTCATGATAATAGAAAACATAGTCGACTTTTGTTAGTAGATGTTCATATCTCTATTACCTTATGTTATGCTATATTTAAGAAAATCACTTTGAAGGTAATCATCATCAAAGTGACATGATGTGAACCTTGCGGTAATAGTTGATAGTCTGTACAAATTCTGATGAGATGCCACTATTACCTTATGATATCTCGAGGTAGTCACATATAATATTAATATTTGGAAGAGCACTTCGAAGGTAGTCATCTTGTTAAAATGACAAGATGTAGACCTCACGATAGTAGTAGATAATCTGCAAATAGTGCAGTAGATACCACCAATACCTTGTGATTCACAAATAACATTTGCAATAGTCACACTAAATTTGGAAGAGCACTTGAAGGTAGTCATCTTATCAAAAGGCAAGATGTAGACCTTACAATAATAATGGATAATCTGCAAACCATGCAGTAGATGCCATCAATACCTTGTGATTCACAAATAAAATTTATACTAGTCATGTTAAGATGTGCAAGACATTT
This sequence comes from Aegilops speltoides, assembly GCA_021437245.1. Classification (NCBI taxonomy): domain Eukaryota; kingdom Viridiplantae; phylum Streptophyta; class Magnoliopsida; order Poales; family Poaceae; genus Aegilops; species Aegilops speltoides. The sequence continues at coordinate 54,618 of JAHHZJ010000940.1, forward strand.
TATGACACAGTTGTTACACTAAGAATGTTCTAGAAATAGGTCTAGAATATTTATTTACAAGATCTAAATGTAATGCAGAAGAACCTGAGGGTATATATTATAGTACTGACAATGACCTAACCATAGGTTTATGTATAAGCAACGGAGTGATGACAGAAATCTGCAAAATATGTTAAGCCTGAGGGATTAACAGAGAACACAGGGGCCTTTTGATTAATAATAAATACAGAAAGGAGGAAAATGCAAAACTGCGCAAGGATAAGGTTTCACCAAATCCTCATCCCGTGCGTGTGTGCATTGGAATCAATTTTCCTGCTTGTGTGTGCGTGGATTGGAATCAATCGATTCCTTCCTGTTCGTGCGTTCTGGCCATGGTTACCGATGATGCCGCGTGCAGTGCGTGCACCCGACTGGTGGTTCCGCTGCGTCTTGCGCCGCGTGGACTGCCTCCGCCCGGGCTGGGGACCGCGCTGCCGCGCGCTGGTCGATGACCACCGCCGCGTCGCCGCGACACATCGCGTTTGCCTCTAGTGCGAGCTGGATCGCCACGGCCGTGAGGCCGTGAGGGCGCTGCCGGCCGCCGGCTTACGTGCCTGAGGACGCGCTGATGCGGCGGCTGCGGGCTTGCTGAGGCGAGGAAGGCCGCGGATGCGGTCGCTGCCGTTGGCGTTAGGAGAAGGGGATGGAGGCGCGAGACCCACGCGCGCTGGAGGTCGCGCCGCCGCGCCTTGAGAAGCCGGTCGCGCCGAGGGCCGCGGTCGATGGCCTGATGGCCAAACACTGCCACCGGATGAGAAATTCTATCAATTTTATCCCCTGTTCGTTCCTCTCCCTTTTTCTCTGTTTTCTACTTCCCTGTTCATCTCGTCTTGGTAGATGCAGGAAATTTAAAGTCTCTGGATTTTTGTGCTTTCTTCTGATGGTTGCCTGGTTGCTCTTTGCATCTGCGACGAAAAACAAATCTAAGATTGAGAAGGAACTGCCAATTTAATTTGTTGATGATTGATGGCAAGATCGTCGGAGAAGACGATGGGGTCGATTAAAGGAGAAACGAGGGGAAGTCGTTTCCAGCGTTTCCGATGTTCATCGGAGTTGTTCGTCGGTGCTCTCGGTAGAGACGCGCGAAGTGGCGTGTTCGAAGCACGGGCTCGTGCCGAACCTAGCTAGGGCGGCGCTGCTACTTCTGAGTCGCCGGAACGAGCCGGCGACAACCATCTGAGGCGGCGCACGGCGCGGTGATGTTCCAGGACGCGGTTGAGAGGGAGGTAGGGCTGGGGAGGTTGGCCTGCTCACCAGGAGTGCGACGGAAGGATCGGGGAGGCCGGAGGAGCAGCGGCGGCGGCGCCATGGTCAACGGCACGGCGGCCAGAGCTCGGGAAGACGGCGTCGCGGTCGTCGACGGCGGCCGTGGCCCGTGTTAGACGGCGGAGAAGGAGGGTTCGCGGGGCTCGACTCTGGCCGCGCCTCCGTGATTCCTTCGCTGGGGTGAGAGAGTTGACTACGGCCAACTCAACTGGCCTCGGATTACTACTCCGTTTCGGAACCAAAATAAAAGGGTACCAGGCCGTTTCGGGATAGTCCTATGCGGTTATACCAGATCCATATATATGCATACGATCGGAACAAACTACCAGAGCAGGACTACGGGGCACCGATTATCACGCTTCACGCGATCCAGAGAGATCCAGAGAGCTTGCATCAATCAATCAATGGCGTCGCCGTTGTCTGAGATTCCCGAGGACGTGCTACACCTCATCATCGACGGCCTCGTTTCCTCCACTTATCGGCGTGGCCTCGTCTCCAGGGCGTGGTCTGGACTACGCCGGCTCCTCCACTTCTCCGATGGCTTCGAGGCGGCGCGCCGTGCCCGGCACTCGGCCTCTGCCGATCGCGCTCGCTTCCGGGCCGTCTGTCGTTCGTGGCACTTGGCTATGCGCCAGCACGTTCCGGCTCCAAGGCAGATCCCCTGGATTGTCATGTCCGATGGCTCGTTCCTCACACCTTCGGACGCCGCCGGCACCTCGCCCGCGCGCATCCCCTCCTTGCCCAGGAACGCGAGATGCGTAGCCTCGGCTGATAGTTGGCTCCTCCTCGACCGCACGGATGTCAGGAAGAAGACGCATAGCTACTTCTTGCATGATCCCTTCACCAACACGACTGTGCCGCTCCCAGAGCTTGACGCTGTGATCGGCCATGCTTCTGAGCTTTTCGGGGTCCACAAACTGCGTATGCGGACGACCCTTACGACATCATAGTCGTCATGACCAATAATTGGAATTATCCTATCATCTTGATCCGGCCAGGAAAGGGTGTGTGGTTGCCTAAGCCACAAACTGCTCCCTTCATCTACATCGTCGACACTGCATTTCTTGGAGACAAGCTATATGGAATCACTCAAGCCGAGGATCTTGTCTCTTTTGGTATAGATTTCGACAACAAAGGCGTACCCACCGTCACAACTATCGGCGCCTCATCGAGGCACCCACCGGGAAATTATTGGTTCAAAGTGTGGAGCGATGATAATGGAAATTTTAACTCCGCGAACAATGATACGGGAAATATAGATGAGGTCGCCAATAATGAGGAACAGAGCAAAGAGGACACCATAGAGCAACGCCGGAAGAAAACCGGCGATAACATGATTCTTGAAGGCGTTACTGCTTGGTCGGATGATGAGGATGAAGTTAGGGACCACTGGTACTTAGTCGAGTCATGTGGAAAACTATTAATGGTGATCGACAAGTTAAGTGCCCTACTATACTATCTCGCTTCACTCTCAAGGTAGAGGTTTATGAGGCGGTTGTGCGCAAAGGTGCCCTTCTTTGGGTGCCGATTGTTGAGTGGGCTAGGCAGCCAAGCGCTTTTCATCGTGATTCTTCGCAAGTCTATTTCAACTTGTGATGAGGCGGACCAAGATGCTATTCATTTTATCGACACGGGAGAAATACAACATGAAGTCACAAACTATGAGCAAGTCATGGAGGGACATTGAATACTTTGAGTCCATGTGGATCTTTTCTCCCGAGCTAGTGGTTTAATACTAGTATCTGTTTTTGAACCAAAGTTCAATAGTATTTGTAACGACTTAGAAAAATTTCATACTATGTAACAATATGCCATTTGTTAGATATAAGTACCCACAGAGTGTTTTTCATCGCACAATATTCCTCCTTTGTTTTAGAAGACACTATACAATGTTTTTTGGTGGGGTACAGTGGTACACTATGCAATGTCGTAAGAAAAGCAACATTATGCAAAGTTGAACTTTAAAAACATATGAGGTTGCGCAAAGTTGTAACCTAGACTACCAAGTCTCCACATCAAAACAATAAAAGAAAACTACTATCACGTTGCATAAAAAAGAAAAGAGAGCGAGAACGATGCATGCATCAACAATGCATGAGCATCATTGTTTTGCCTAGGCAGAATTATTGTTGGAAAATGATCTGAGAAGCGCTGCACGTCGCTCTCTCGTGCGGCGCGTCACGACACGAAAAAAGCACCGCGTGCCTATAGGAGCAGCCACGCTGGGCTATATCCCATCAAGCCGCACCTTATCTCCTCGTCCGCTCTCAACCACTTTTTCGCTCTCTCTCCGAAGACCGCCACGGAAGGAAGGGCCATGAAGAGGAGGAGGTCGCCGTCGTCGCCCGCCGGAGAGGACGGAGGAGGAAATCGCCGCCGTTGCGAACACGCGGAGTCCGCTGCCGCCGTTGTGTCTGCCGGAGAGAGACGTCAGCTGCCGCCGTCGAAGAACATGGGAGAGCACATTGGGAGGCGGCTCGAGAGCCGCCTCACTCCCTACGTCGGGGGCCGCCGCCCGCTTTTGAGCGTGAGAGGGCGCTCCACGTCGTCCATGTGAGGGCCTGCTGCCGCAGAAGCGGCAAGGCCGCCTCCATCTGCGTTCGAGGGCCGCCGTCGGCGCGGCGAGGCCTCCGCCGCCGTGCGGAGATCGCCGCCGACGAGCGCGACGAAGCGGAGCAAGGCCGCCTCCATCTTCGCGTGTGGGCGCCGTCATCGTCGAAACGACGAGGCCTCCCATCCTCCGCGGGAGACGTTGTCGTCGATGAACGCGGGCGAGGCCGCCTCCATCCTGCACGTGGGGATGCGCCGCCATTGAGCAGCGTGCAGGGAAGCGGTGGTGATACATTGGAAATGTATCTATAATTTTGATCGCCATGCTTGTTTATTGCCAATTACTCTTTTATTGTGCTTCTTGGTGTTTTTATAAGATGCCAAAGTGCAGTTCCCTGTTTTCTGCGGTTTTTATTCCGAAAAGAATTTATTTAAAGTGGTTTCTCTTTTCTTGGAGTACATGTGTTGGTTTCAAGGAGAGTTTGTGTCGACCAAGGTGCTATTCAAGGAATTATCCAAAGATTGGTCATTTGAGAGTTGAGCTTATTGCAAGCATGTCTTGAAGAAGAAGACTGTTTGATCATTCATGTTCACCTTCAAGACATCATCCAAATGAAGAGAGTTGGAAAGAATCAAGGTTGATCAAGATTAAGTCAAGAGTGAATCAAGTTGATCAACACAAAGCGTACAAGATGTACAGAGGATCAAGTGATCCCATGGTATGAAAGCATTGTCCATTACGCTTTGTGTACTAACCCATGGTCTTCGTGAGAGTTCTTGTGGGGTTAGGTTGCGGTGTGCAAGTTCAAGTGAACCATCACGAAGAGATCAAATGCTTGAAGCTTGCCGTCCATTGTGGTGACAATGGACTTGTGAAGATGCGGAAGAGTGGCTCACCCATAGTGGGTATGGGGGCAATCAACTAGTCTTCACCGAGCCAACGCAATCAAGAAAGGTAGTCAACTTGGAGTCAAGATCGTCATCATCTAGCTCAAGTGGACCATGTGCAAACAAGGTTTGCCCTTGATAGGTTTTCTATTTTACGGTCTCATGATGGTAGTTGGGAGACCGGGTTATAGATCGATTGCCGTACTATCAAGGGGGCTCTCGATGAGTAGCTTGATCGTATCATTCGTAGAGAGCTCAAACCTTTGCATCGTTGCATCATATTTCTTGGTTCTTGTTTGGTTCTCTTTGTGAGTTTTGGAGCTTATGGTCATCTTGTTGACAAGCTCGAGTTCATCAAAACAGGTTCACATTCATCTTCTATGATGTTTTCGATGTTGGAGGTTATGCCGGTTCTTCTCTGTTGGAGGTTTCACTCCTCTATATGTTTGGCATACCTCCGTGCCTCTTCTTACTATAACCAGTCGCTGTTTGATGCTACTCGTTGTCTTGTTTCCAACAAGCTTGAGTTTGCTCAATTCGGAGCTCATATGCAGAATTATGGCAGTTCTGGTTTTATTGATTCCGTCTGTTGTCTTTAGCTGCGTTTTGTAGGTATCCTTTGTGCTTCTTCCTGGGTTTGCGGTAGTACGACGCCACGCCGTCCATGTGAGGACGCGCCGCCGAGAACGCGGCAAGGCCGCCCATCTCGCGTTCAGGACGCCGCCGAAGCGCGACGAGGGCGCTCCGCCGCCAGGCGGAGATGCTGCCGCCGACGAACGCAGGCAAGGCCGCCTCCATCTTGCGCGTGTGGACGCCGTCATCGTCGAGCACGACGAGGGCCCTCCCATCCTCCGCGGGAGACGTTGTCGTCGATGAACGCGGGCGAGGCCGCCTCCATCCTGCACGTGGGGATGCCGCCGCCATTGAGCACGCGTCTGGGGAAGCCAGGTGGCTGATACATTGGAAATGTATCTATAATTTTTGATGCGCCATGCTTGTTTATTGCCAATTACTCTGTTTTATTGTGCTTCTTGGTGTTTTTATAAGATGCCAAAGTGCCAGTTCCCTGTTTTCTGCGGTTTTTTATTCCAGAAAAGTTACAAAGGAAATATTCTCGGAATCGACAAAGGAATTTATTTAAAGTGGTTTCTCACCAGAAGATTCCAGAAGCCAGAAGGGGAAGAGCTGGAGGCCCACAGGGGGCCCACGCCCCCTAGGCGCGACCAGGGGTGGGCCCGCGCCTGCGGTAGGTGTGGCCCACCTGGGTGCCTCTCCGCCCTTCCACCTATTTATTCACTCCGACGTGAAAACCCTAGATATAGCGCAAAAGTTCCAGAAAGAAGTCCGTAGCCGCCGCCATCATCTCAGGGAGATCAGAAGCTCTTCGGCGACCTGCGGAGAGGGAATCACACCGAGGCCTTCTTCATCACCATGCCAGCCTCCGGAGTGATGTGTGAGTAGTTCACCATATGACTACGGGTCCATGGCTATAGCTAGATGGTTGTTCTCTCCATTGTATGAATCTCATGAGCTGCCTAACATGATTGAGATCATCTTATTATTGTGCTTCATGTATGAATCTTGTGAGCCGCCTAACATGATCAAGATCATCTTTATGTAATGTTACTTGTGTTGGTTTGCTGGGATCTGACTAGTTATTGAGTACAATGTTCAAGTTGAATATAGATCTTGAGTTTCTCTTTGATAGATCTTGAATCTCTTTGGTGTTATTGTGATCTTGCATGCTCTCCATTGTTAGTGGTTGCTCTGGCCAAGTAGTTGCTTTCAACTCCAAGAGGGAGTATTTATGCTAGATAGTGGGTTCATGCCTCCAGTATGCCTGGGCTCGAGAGACAGAAACGACTAAGGATGTAGATGTGTTGTTGCCACTAGGGAGAACAAGATGGTGCTCTGCCCAAATAGGGGTGGTTCTACTGTCTACTCTACACACTTTACTTAATGCAATAGTCTGTTGTTAGAGCTTACTTAGTAGGCTTGTTTGCAGCTTAATACTTATGGTTTGTTCGGATGATATCTCCGTGAGTGGACTATTTAGTCACAGATGCAGTTGGATGGCGGTTTGTGATCTTTGTTGTAATGCCCAATCAATCTCATAATATTCATCTTGTCTAGTATTTGCTTCTTTGTGTGCCTTCTCAATTGTCAATTGCCCAGCTGTAATTTGTTTACCCATCACCTTATTGTCTTGTGGAGAGACACCTCTAGTGAACTGTGGACCCCGGTCCTTCTCTTTATTATTGCTATACAATCTACTGCTTCCTGTTTTTCTGCTTTCTTTACTGCAAACATACTCTTTCCTTTCGATACAATTAATCCTTTGTTTTCAGCAAGGCCAGTGGGATTGACAACCTCACTGTCCAGTTGGGGCAAAGTAATGTGGTTGTGTTGTGCAGGTCTCTATCTCAACCTTGGTGCCATATTTGCTTCCTACTGGCCGATTAAACCTTGGTTTCATAACTGAGGGGAATACTTGCTGCTGTCTGTATCATCACCTTCCTCTTGGGGTTTCCCAACTCCTCTCCATCACCATCAAGCTTGCAGAGGGCATCAACAGCGTTGAGCTCGAGGAGGAGGCCGTCGCCAACGAGAAAATGAAGGTGTGCGCACGGTGGCGAGTCTAGCTGAATTTTTCCTCTCACCCTACTCCCCAATCAGTTGTTTCTGGAGTTTTGCATTGAACCGTGGTGTGAGTGACTCCATAGTTGAATCGGTGCAGCTATGTGTTGGGAATTATGCAGCTAGACACTAGAAATTAGGCAGCTAGACACCGTAATTTGGTGAATCGATTTGTCAAGAAATTGTCAGTTGTTCTGAAAAATCAGGTTGTTAGTGTCAAAGAATCGGGTAGTTATTTGCTAACTACCTTGGTACTATCAGGTGACAATACTTTTGAGAGCTTAGCATTTGCTTTTTAAACCTGGTAGCTACGATCAAACAATCAGGTAGTTATTGGTAAATAACCTGATAGCTTCTACATGGCGGATATTAAACCTGATAGGGAAATCACATTTATTTTAAGAATATGGTAGCTAGAATAACCTGATAGCTTCTAATAAATAATCTGGTGATTGTATTTTTTGAGAACCTTGCGTTTTGAAAAATCTGTTAGTTAGTTGTTAGTTAGTGTTGAAAAATCTGGTAATTGTTGTAACCGGGTAATTGATTTGTGAAATCAGCATCTAATTTTTTTGGCTATTCAACCATTTTTGTAAGCCGCTATCGTGCTAGCATCCAATGTGATAGTGCTAGTGTGGTCCTGAATAGGGCTATTTTGGTCCTGATAAAGTAAAGTAAAAAAATGTACATGAAAAGGTAAAGTAAGGGGGCAACGTCTCATTTTTCGTGTACCATCGAGCATGCGAGGCAGGCATCCAAACAAAGTGAAGTGGAGACCAATAGCGTGCAGCAGGACAACGACAGCTCGATTTGAAAATATCACAATTTGGGTCCACCGCCTGCCGCCGCATGCGGAAGCCAAATATGCGGCGCCGTTGGATAGCATGGACCATCATTGTTTCCATTATACAAGATACAAAACTCCAATCTAGAATCTATGCTGTCTCCTCGAGAACTCTCAAAGGAAAAGCCCTGCTTGTGCATGCATCAAGCAATCTTCGTAATCTCTTGGAAAAATTCTATCCTAAACCTTGAAATTGTAGAGGTTAGACAATTCAAACTCCAAAGTTGAAATCCCGGTCCTTTGTATCCTAAACTATTGAATCCCGATCTAAATTGAACCCTGAAGGTGTTTGGCGCATCGGGAAAGCAATGATCCCGATCGGGGTTACAGATTACTCTCAATGCCAATGGGGCCTAGGTGTCATCTTCATCTTCATCTTAGTTCCCCCCAAATTATTGTCGAATCACTCCCGAATCGATCTGGATCGGCAGCCGGCGATGCGGGACATCTCTCTGCGGTCCTCGGCCTCAGGCGGGATGCTCGTGCTCCTCCAACTCCTCAGTCTCTTAGACAGGGCGTCCCCACACCACCTATTCCCGCCCCCGACCTGGCGGAGGCCGTCTTGCCGCGCTCGTCACTGTCGTCTACACCTTGTGCGCCTGCTGGGAAGCAAGGAGTGGCCCTGTGGCATATTCTACTACGGCGGCGGAGGGAAGGGTGGGTAGCGGGGGCTGCAACGGTGGATCACGCACCCAGCCAACGCTCACACAGCCGAATGCATCCAATCTCTACTCCTAATGCCTCAACAGTAGTCGCGTTAGGGTTTATTTTAGTCCCACCTAAACATGTTTTATTTGGTGACTTTTCAGATTGCTCTATACTCCCGCTCAGCCGCGAAAAACCACGATTAACCCAGCGATCGAGTGCCGCAGAAGCCCAACCTCTCGTCGCAATTAACTAACACAGTCGAAAATAAACCACCGTAAAAAAACCGGCGAAAATTAACCAGCGAAAAAAAAACGATGTACTGTGCGTCCTCGAGCGAGGTCTCGTGTTCCTCGTGCGAGGGGCAGTCTCCCCGAATCTGCCCTCATTCGCCCGCCGCCGCTCTTCGATACTTCACCGCCACCGCTCCATCCCTGCGCCGCCGCCGGCGCGTAACTCGAACTTCAAATCCGCCTGACTCCACTGATCCGGCTCTGCTCCCGTTCAGGACCTCCGCTGAGCGCTTCCTGGATCCGGAGCCAATCCCTTTCAGGACCCGTCGCCGGAGACGTCCAGGACGTGGCGTCGGCTTTCACTTTCACGTTCCCCCGCCGAAGGCGTCCAGGATCCGCCGCCAGACACACAAACTCCAGGTATCACATATCCTACGCTGGCTATCCCTTTCAAACAGCCTTCTTATGAACACACAAAAATTGACATCCATGTCATTGCATACACACACACACCAGGAGATCTACAGCCATCACAGGCATCACATAATCATAGTTTTAAGAATGTACAGCCACCACATACATGTCAGGCATCACAGGCATCAGAGGCACCACATGATACAAATAGAGATATGTAGATCTTGTAATCTACCAGGCATCCAAATAGCATGAAAATCTGTAGATATGTAACTCTGACAAAACTGCAAAATAAAATAACAGCAATTAAGGTTCAGGGCTGGACACAAATAGTCCTGCATTTTTCATCCACACACCTACAGAGAGAATAGCTATATACCAGACATCCAAATAGCAGCAAAATCTGTAGATCTGTAACTCTGACAAAACTGCAAATTAAAATAGTACCATGTAAGGTTCAGTGCAGGACACAAATCGACCTACATTTTTCATCCAGAAACATACAGAGAGAATAGCTATAGTGTAATGATTACCAGATTATCGCTGACAACAATATGAGAGAGCATCCTGATCTTCTAATCTACCAGCCATCCAAATAGGTAACTTTTGAGAAAATTTGAAATAAAATTAGTATAGTGCCAACCAGTAATATATGGCAGTATAACATATTTCAACGGAGCAAATCCTTACCAGAATTTTATAGTTTTCAATCAACAACGATTGTGGCTGACAAGAACGGAGTAATATATGTTGTGGTTGAGAAAGCACCCTGATCTTGTAAATTAGCAGCAAGTAAGGTTCATTGCAGGGCACAAATCGTATTGCATTTTCCATCCACAAACGTATAAAAGATAATATCTTTATCAAGGTAGAAAATGATGAAAGCACCCTACATATGAAATTGATGAAAGCAACCCACAAGTGCTTAAAGTGCATGGTAAAACTGTTTAAAAGAACAGAATGATATACTGTGATAAAAAATAAATGGAGCAATTGCGGCTGTCTAGAATTTCAAGGAAGCACTTAATCACCAGAATTATAATGATTTCAATTAACAACGTTTGCGGCTATCTAGAACATGATAAATGACCCTGCAGAATTATATTAATTACCAGCCACTGCTTTTCTAACTGTTTAGGTGCAGAAGCAATTGTGCTTAAAATTTATGATAAACCCGTGTCTAAACGTAATAAACTGAATGATAAAGTGTCTATGCCTTCAAGTAAATTACCATCTTGTGCATGCCTTCAAGTAAATTACCATCTTGTGCATGCCTTCAAGTAAATTACCATCTTGTGCATGCCTTCAAGTAAATCACCCTCTTGCTCATGCGCCATCTTTCTGGCTTTCATCTTGCATCTACTATCTCCATCCAAGTCAGGTTTCCTTTAAGTTTCTTCCAGGCCTCAAAAACATCTCAAACAGACACAAGTTGGAGATAACGGTCATTACATTTGCGAATGGGTAATGCAAAAAGCGAGGACGGTGAACATCAACTAGAAGAGGTCGTGGCTACAGGTAATAATCACTGCACCAATTTTACTTGCATTTATGACATTAACAATCTTTTAGCAAAATGTGTTGCAGGTCAGACGAGCGGTACAAAACATGAAGAATACAGTGCAACCTTGATACCCTTTGATGAACAAGATGAAGCTAATTACGCGACGGAACCCGGTATATAACTTTGTGAAGAATTATGTGCTGTATTGCCCGACTTGCATATCTGACAAATCTGATAGAATACTGGTGCCTGAGATTAAGGACCATGCTTATTGTGTTGCAGCCCCTACGAGCGAGACAAATCTGATAGAATCTAATTCAAGCATCGTAAACGTATCTGGAAATGTTGACCCAAGATACATGACGGAAACAGGTACATCATTGATCAGATATTGGTTTGTTGTTTGCCTGGATACCAGGCAGACATTGGTTTTGTATTCATGCTGACTAGAAATCTACAGATGAATCAGAATGGGTAAGGCCTGGGTACCATGCTGATGGTCAAACGGCTTCGGCTAATCTGACTGAGCTACGAGTTGACACTGAAGGTATCCACCTTCTCAACCGGCTTGTGCAGTGGTGGTTCAGTGTGTTTTATTTGTTTTTTTATTTGTACTTATAACATGATGCAGACAACATAGTTTCCGAACAGCTTGAAACTGGAGCTCTAATTCATGAATCTAAAAAATACGCTGAGGAAGCAAGAGAGCAGTACAATGCACGGAAGCGTGCAGCTTATCGGAAGAAGAAAAATGAGGAAGTTGTCAGTTTACAAGAGGAGAATTAGCCTGTACTTGCAAAATTTGGTGAGTTCATTAACGTGGGGTTGCTGGATGCTCTTAGTTTGATATGCAGGCATATAGTATGCACATGATGCTCATACTATGTCCCTCATTAGATCATGGGGAACTTATCAACGCTCGTAGGCGGGCGGCTTATCGAGCCAACAAGACAAATGGTTTGGATAACCAACAAGTCAATGGGCAGTCAGCCCGTCGCCGATCTCTATGTGATATCACAAATGTCATCGAAGATAGGGAGATAAATAAAGCCACGCCAGATTATCATGGGTGGTAAATTGATCCACGTCCCGTATGTGCTGTGTTTGCTCGAAGGTAGACACTTTTTACACAATTGGATAGCCCGGATTTTATCAGAGGTCATAAGTGGCCCCATCTCAATGTTACAAAATGGACGGTTGTAGAGCAGTTTCATAAGGCAATACAAACCGATGGGTAAGCACTTGTTACAATGGTTTGTCTTTTTGATTCATCTGTGTGATATTCTAAAGCACCATTTTATAATATTATAGCGTATCACGTGGATTGTTTATGCTTAATTATATGGAATACTGGTCATCACATGGACTGTCAGACGAGTTCACCCAGGTATTTCATTGTTATATATATATATATCACCCAGGGTGCAGAATAAATTATTCTTCACCCGAGGTAATATTACGATCATTTCATAAATAAATTATGTTTCCAATACAAATACTTACGGTCATATTGATTCACTGCGTAAAATTTGGCATAAAAAAATGTCAGAAGACTAGAAAAATTACATTTTATGTACATTTTACACTATATTTTTACATCTGTAATTTACGTAATATAAAATATTTTTACGGCGATTACATATTTTCTTATGTTCTCTTTTTATGTCGAAATAAGACAAAATTTAAGGAACGTAAAATTACGGTGCATTGATGTTAAAATAGAGGGGTGAAGAATAACTATTCTCATCCAGGTGACGAATAGCGACCAGATATATATCGACAAAAATTAGCTGTCATTTTGCTCGATTCAGAGCTGAATAAGCTAAAAAGAGTTCCCATATACCATCAACCTGACGATGAAGAAACTTTAGCTAATTCCGACGATGAAGAAACTTTAGCTAATTCTGATATTGAGATTCTGGAGAATCCATGTGACGTTGTCAAAGACAAACGTCTTGCCCCAATCACTACCATACCCACGGACAAACATGAATTACTTGCCGGCCTTTGCAGCTACATCATGTCGATCGATGATGCCGGATGTCTGGAGTATGTATCATGTATCAATATTTAATATGTGGATGTATATTATTGTTCTTCTTACCATCCAATTTGTAGGAAGTTATGGGTCTGGAGCTCGACACCCGATCCAATGGGCTTAAGTCTTAAGAAACTTCAGTGCATATTTAACCCGGAGCAGCCCATGGACAACGATTGCTTCAACACCGCCGTGCTTATGCTGGCATGTGACGAGGGAGTATTGTTCACAGACCCTCCCGTACACTACATGGATCTACGATTTTGTGTAAGTTATCGTAACTCTTCATTCTATGTGTCATTACTAACAACATGTTGAACCAATATTTCTTTTTTTGCTCAGTCCATGTTGCTAGAGTCAACATGAGGTCAGAAGTTTTGTGAGAAGGAAACTATCCAGACGTTGGCAACATTATTTGATAGTTGGCTTGAGATGGACAACGACATATCATCATGCAACAAGGTAAGTAAAGTTATTTGTCCATTGTTATCATGGTTTATTGTTGTTTCTAATAGCTCTACTTGTAGATTTATCTTCCATATTCATCAATCGGCCAATACATCTTGTACGTCATCGGTAAAAAGGCACGTCGCTTATATATTTTGGATCCTATTCAAACATCACAATCATTAGAGGAAAAAAATATGAGACATGCACTGAAATTAAAAAGTTTTGCAAGGGATTTCAAAGAAGCACTCGAAATAAAGCTGTCTGGTTGGAATTATGACATATCTAAATGGCAACGTTTATTTCCGTTCAGTGTTACAACAAGTATAGATGGGTAATGAATCCATAAGAAAAACATTTACTTTTGTTATCTCTATATGCTTTATATTATTAATCTAAAGTTTTGCAGGAATGTGTCTGGCTATTTTGTTTTTCATTTTATACTCTAGTGGAACGGTAAAGAATTGGTCAAGCCCATTTGCTCGGTGAGTATTGTGCGTTACATGTGTTAAGACCTCCGGATTGAAATTTTAATACTAACTACATGTATTTGTTTGTGCAGGATGGGTATGAATTGAGGAAGCAGTTTTTATTATACTTGCTAAAACATCGTGGGAATGAAGCTAAAGAAAGCTTTTCGGATATTGTGAAAGAATTTCTTAAGCGCACCATCTAGACATTAATAGTTTTGTAATAGATATTTAGTTGGAACATCGCTCAGTTTGTTACATGGACATGTCGTTGCTTTTTCTTTATATTATCAATTTACATTGCAAAAATGGACTTCAGTTATTAAATAATTGTGTTTGTGTTATATTGTTTGTAAAAAATGGAATTTAACATGTTACATTGTAAACTATTTAAAGAGCCCGTGGCAACGCACGGGCACTCTACTAGTGTGAAACTTTGTATACTAATTTGTGTGTTACAAGGTACAATAGACTCTCATATATATGGGAAAGGAGAGGAGAGCAGCTCGAGGCAAGGCAACGCTACGTTACCGACTCGGCCTCGAGATCGCTACATACGTGGTACGTGTTTGAGCAATACACGGACACAAGAGTCCTACTAGGATACTATGTCTAACATCCTTCCTTAATCTCAACCTGGGAACATGTTGAGATTACGCTTGAACTTATCTAACTTTAGAAACTGGATGACTAGCTGATTATTTGGAACTCGTTCTCTGACAAAGTGAAAATCAATCTCAATGTGTTTAGTCCGAGCATGAAACACATGATTTGCAGACAAATAGGTAGCACATAAATTGTCACACAAAAGACTTGGCTTTTCCTTCAATTTTACGCCAAGTTCCTTGAGCAAAGCTTCAACCCAAATTAACTCAGTTGTAGCATTGGCAAGTGACTTGTACTCAGCTTCAGTGCTAGAACGAGACACTGTTGCCTGTTTCCTGGCACTCCAAGACACCAAATTTGGTCCAACAAAGATAGCAAAACCTCATGTCGAACGTCTATCATCAAGACAACCTGCCCAGTCAGCATCAGAGAATGCACTGAGAAACATAGAAGAAGATTGAACAATAGAGATTCCAAGCTTCAACGTGTCCTTGACATATCTGAGAATTCTTTTGGCTACTGTCCAATGTTCTGTAGTAGGAACATGAAGATACTGGCAAACTTTGTTCACTGAGAAAGCCAAATCTGGCCGAGTCCAGGTCAGGTACTGCAAAGCTCTAACCATACTTCTATACTGAGTACTATCTTCAGCTCCAAGAGGTGTACCAGCTGAAAGAGACAACTGTTCTAAAGAGGACAGAGGTGTAGGTGTTGCCTTGCAATTTATCATGCCAACAAGTATGTCTGAAGCATATTTTTCCTGAGTCCGAATTAGACCATTGTGTACCTTCTTCACCTCAATACCAAGGAAATAGTGCAAATCACCCAAGTCCTTGATGGCAATTTTTTTGTTCAAGTCACAAACTAGAGCATTAATGGCTTGATCTGAGGATCTTGTAACTATGTTATCATCAACATAGACTAGCACAACCATAGTCACATCTAGCTTGTGAAAGAGGAATAATGAAGTATGTGCCTTTGAAGATTTAAACCAAGATCATGCAACTTTAGCTGAGCCTAGAAAACCAAGCTCTTGGTGCTTGCTTCAAACCATATAATGCTTTATCAAGCCTGCAAATATGATGTGGAGCATGAGGATGTTCAAAACCTGGTGGTTGTCTCATATAGACCTCCTCCTCCAGAACACCACGAAGAAACACATTCTTGACATCTAGCTGCCGTAGACTCCAACCACGAGAAACAGATAGAGCTAAAACAGTTCTAATGGTGGCAATTTTAACCACTGGACTAAATGTATCCTCATAATCAATGCCATACATTTGCTTGAACCCTTTTGCAACTAGTCTGGCTTTGTATCTGTCAATAGAACCATCTGCTCGTTTCTTGACACGCTGGACCCATTTACAGTTAATAATATTCTTTTTGCTGCTTGGAGGAACAAGATGCCAAGTCTTGTTCTCAATCAAAGCACTATATTCCTCTTTAATCGCATCATGCCATTTAGGATCATTGAGAGCCTCAGTCAACGTAAGAGGTTCACACGTCGAAGAGAGCATACCATAATGAATAGTGTCATCAGTATATTTCTTAGGATGCCGTATACCTTTCCGAAGACGGGTGCGAACACCAGGAGGTTGTTGAACCATACGCACAGGAGTAGGTGGTGCAGAATCGTCAGAATTATCGTCGGAATCATTTGCATTTCCTTCACTGCCCAAATTTTCAGAACTGGCAACAGAGTGTTCTCCATTTGAGCCCCCCCCCACAGAAGATCTACTAGACAACCCGCCAGACAGCGACGAGGCGGGGCTGGTCGAGAGCGTGTGCCCGCTCGGAGCCGCAGCAGCGTCGCCACACGGCGGGACTTGGCTGGCCAAAGGCGTGTGGCCAGCACGCAGGTGGAGGGGAGCACAGGACGGGTCCGCAGCAGGGCTGGCCGAGGGTGTGTGGTCTGCATGCGGGCGCAGGGGACCGCGGGACGGGGCCGCGACAGGGCTTCCACGCGACGTCAGCGGAGAGGTCGACATGGAACTCGAAGGCGACAACAGCGACGCGTTGTCCTTTTCCTGCATGCAATTTTCCTCGGGATCGGAGGCATAAGAATGTTCCTCAACATCAGAATTTTTTCCAGTTTTGTCATTTTGCCCAGAATTTTCAAGTTCAGGTTCTGAACTATTTTCTTCACCGTTTGCACCCGAATTTTTACCAGGAGTGTCATATACCTGTAGAGCATCGGTAATAGGCACAATAGATTGCATATGATCATTAGAATTTTGTGCACCTTCATAAAGATTTGGTGTGGATGTGGGGAGTAACAGGATTTCTTTTCGAAGGAGAGGACCAGCATTAGGATTTAGAGATGCAAAGGGGAATACGTTCTCATCAAACACAACATCTCGAGATATGTACACACGTACTGTGGACATGTCAAGACATTTAACCCCTTTATTAAGAGGACTATAACCCATGAAAACTCAATGTGTGGAACGGAAGGCAAGCTTGCGTGTGTTGTAAGGACGAAGATTGGGCTAACAAGCACAATCAAAAGTTCTAAGAGCATCATAGTTGGGTTTAATATGAAGGAGACATTCACAATGAGTTTCAAGATCAATGACTTTGCTGGAAAGCAAATTTATGAGAAAGGTGGCTGTGAGGAAGGCTTCATCCCAATATTTGAGAGGCATGGACGCATTTGCAAGCAAGGCAAGCCCTACTTCAACAATGTGACAATGCTTTCTTTCAGCAGAGCCATTTTGTTGATGGGCATGAGGACAAGACACATGATGAGAGATGCCAACCTTTTGAAAGAAAGCATTAAGTTTTTCATATTCACCTCCCCAATCAGTTTGCATAGTAATAATTTTCCTATCAAACTTGCACTTAACATACTGCTGATAATTCAAAAAAGCTTGATACACATTAGAACTCTTCTTGAGCAAATATATCCAAGAAAATTTACTATAATCATTGATAAAGCTTACATAGTATGCATGTTTCCTAGCAGAAAGAGGAGCAGGACCCCAGACATCAGATAACACCTGTTCCAAATGAACAGTAGACCTACTAGTAGACACTGGATATGGTAACTGATGACTCTTAGCTAATTGACAAGAATCACAAACATATGGAGTAATCTCTAGGGTATAAGCTATTTTATTTTCCTAAGAATTTGTTGAACCACAAATGAAGAGGGATGTCCTAAGTGACGATGCCATGTAGAAGAAGATGGCTTGATGGTGATGAAAGCATGCTTGGCAGACTCATTGGAGATGGGCATCAAGGGATAGAGACCCAAGCCCGTTTTCTGGTACTATGTAACGGGCGACAGACTTGTTGGAAATAATACATACTGATGTATGCGGTCCAATAAGTGTAATAGCGCACGGTGGATATCGTTACTTTGTTACCTTCACAAATGACTTAACTAGATATGGTTATATTTACTTAATGAAACATAAGTCTGGAACATTTGAAAAGTTTAAAGAATTTTAGAGTGAAGTTGAAAACCATCATAATAAAAAGATCAAATTTCTACAATCTGATCGTGGAGGAGAATATTTGAGTTACGAGTTTGGCACACATCTGAAACAATGTGGAATAGTTCCACAGCTCACACCTGCCGGGACACCACAACAAAATTGTGTATCCGAGCATCGAAATCGTACCTTACTAGATATGGTTCGATCAATGATGTCTCTTACCAATTTACCACTATCATTCTAGGGTTATGCACTAGAGACAGCCGCATTCACTTTAAATAGGGCACCATCTAAATCCGTTGAAATGACACCGCATGAATTATGGTTTGCAAGAAACATAAGCTGTCATTTCTTAAAGTTTGAGGATGCGATGTGTATGTCAAGAAATTGCTATCTGACAAAATCATACCCAAAGCGGAAAAATGAGTCTTCATAGGGTATCCTAAAGAAACAATTGGGCACACCTTTTATCACAAATCAGAGGGCAAGGTTTTTGTTGTTAGGAATGGATCATTTTTAGAGAAGGAATTTCTCTCAAAAGAAGTGAATAATAGGAAGGTAGAACTCAAAGAGGTTATTGAACCTTCTCTTCATGGAATGGTGATACGTTGCAAACATATCTATAATTTTTGATGCTCCATGCTTGTTTATTGCCAATTACTCTATGTTTTACTTGTGCTTCTTGGTGTTTTTATTTGATTTCCTATCACTAACATATTGAGAAGATGCCAAAGTGCCAGTTCCTGTTTTCTACTGTTTTTGGTTCCAGGAGAGCTGAAAAATAAATATTCTCGGAATTGGAAAAGGAAGTTATTTTACAAAGTTTTACACCAGAAGACTCCAGAAGCCAGAAGGGGACACCTGGGGGAGGCCTGGTGGGCCCATGAAGGAAATATGCCTTAGAGGCAATAATAAAGTTATTATTTATTTCCTTATATCATGATAAATGTTTATTATTCATGCTAGAATTGTATTAACCGGAAACATAATACATGTGTGAATACATAGACAAGCATAGTGTCACTAGTATGCCTCTACTTGACTAGCTCGTTAATCAAAGATGGTTAAGTTTCCTAACCATAGACATGAGTTGTCATTTGATTAACGAGATCACATCATTAGGAGAATGATGTGATTTACATGACCCATTCCATTAGCTTAGCACTTGATCGTTTAGTATGTTGCTATTGCTTTCTTCATGACTTATACATGTTCCTATGACTATGAGATTATGCAACTCCCATTTACTGGAGGAACACTTTGTGTGCTACCAAACGTCACAATGTAACTGGGTGATTATAAAGGAGCTCTACAGGTGTCTCCGAAGGTACATGTTGAGTTGGCATATTTCGAGATTAGGATTTGTCACTCCGATTGTCGGAGAGGTATCTCTGGGCCCACTCGGTAATGCACATCACTATAAGCCTTGCAAGCAATGTGACTAATGAGTTAGTTGCGGGATGATGCATTACGGAACGAGTAAAGAGACTTGCCGGTAACGAGATTGAACTAGGTATTGAGATACCCACGATCGAATCTCGGGCAAGTAACATACCGATGACAAAGGGAACAAAGTATGTTGTTATGCGGTTTGACCGATAAAGATCTTTAAAGAATATGTAGGAGCCAATATGAGCATCTAGGTTCTGCTATTGGTTATTGACCGAGAATAGTTCTAGGTCATGTCTACATAGTTCTCGTACCCGTAGGGTCCGCACGCTTAAGGTTTCGATGACAGTTATATTATGAGTTTATGAGTTTTGATGTACCGAAGGAGTTCAGAGTTCCAGATGAGATCGGGAACATGACGAGGAGTCTCGAGATGGTCGAGGCGTAAAAATCGATATATTGGACGACTATATTCGGAGTTCGGAAAGGTTCCGAGTGATTCGGGTATTTTCGGGGGTACAGGGGAGTTACGAGAATACGAGGAAGAAGCAATGGGCCTCATGGGCCAAGTGGTGGAAGAGAGGAGGTAGGGCGCGCGCCCCCCTAGCCCAAACCGAATTGGACTAGGGCCCCCTTTCCTTCTTCTCCTCCCTCTCCTTCCTTCTCCTTCTCCTCCCCTTCCTTCCCTTCTCCTAGTAGGACTTGGAAAGAGGGGGGAATCCTACTTGGAGTAGGATTGCCTCCCTTGGGCGCGCCTCCTCCTCCTTGGCCGGCCCTCCTCCCCTTGCTCCTTTATATACGGGGGTAGGGGGCACCCCATGACACACAAGTTGATCTACAGATCGTTCCTTAGCCGTGTGCGGTGCCCCCCTCCACCATATTCCACCTCGGTCATATCGTCGCGGAGTTTAGGCGAAGCCCTGCGCCGGTAGAACATCATCATCGTCACCACGCCGTCATGCTGACGGAACTCATCCCCGATGCTTTGTTGGATCGGAGCCCGGGGATCGTCATCGAGCTGAACTTGTGCTGGACTCGGAGGTGCCGTACGTTCGGTACTTAGATCATTCGGATCGTGAAGACGTACGACTACATCAACCGCGTTGACATAATGCTTCCGCTTACGGTCTACGAGGGTACGTGGACAATACTCTCCCCTCTCGTTGCTATGCCATCACCATGATCTTGCGTGTGCGTAGGAATTTTTTGAAATTACACGCTCCCCAACAAATGGCATCCGAGCCTAGGTTTTATGCGTTGATGTTATATGCACGAGTAGAACACAAGTGAGTTGTGGGTGATATAAGTCATACTGCTTACCAGCATGTCATACTTTGTTTCGGCGGTATTGTTGGATGAAGCGGCCCGGATTGACATTACGCGTACGCTTACGCGAGACTGGTTCTACTGACGTGCTTTGCACACAGGTGGCTGGCGGGTGTCAGTTTCTCCAACTTTAGTTGAACCGAGTGTGGCTACGCCCGGTCCTTGCGAAGGTTAAAACAGCACCAACTTGACAAACTATCGTTGTGGTTTTGATGCGTAGGTAAGAACGGTTCTTGCTCAGCCCGTAGCAGCCACGTAAAACTTGCAACAACAAAGTAGAGGACGTCTAACTTGTTTTTGCAGGGCATGTTGTGATGTGATATGGTCAAGACGTGATGTTATATTTTATTGTATGAGATGATCATGTTTTGTAACCGGTTATCGGCAATGGCGAGAGCCATATGGTTGGCGCTTTATTGTATGAAATGCAAATGCCCTGTAATTGCTTTACTTTATCACTAAGCGGTAGCAATAGTCGTAGAAGTAATAGATGGCATAAACGACAATGATGCTACGATGGAGATCAAGGTGTCGCGCCGGTGACGATGGTGATCACGACGGTGCTTCGGAGATGGAGATCACAAGCACAAGATGATGATGGCCATATCATATCACTTATATTGATTGCATGTGATGTTTATCCTTTATGCATCTTATCTTGCTTTGATTGACGGTAGCATTTTAAGATGATCTCTCACTAAAATTATCAAGAAGTGTTCTCCCTGAGTATGCACCGTTGCCAAAGTTTGTCGTGCCCAGACACCACGTGATGATCGGGTGTGATAAGCTCTACGTCCATCTACAACGGGTGCAAGCCAGTTTTGCACATGCAGAATACTCAGGTTAAACTTGATGAGCCTAGCATATGCAGATATGGCCTCGGAACACGGAGACAGAAAGGTCGAGCGTGAATCATATAGTAGATATGATCAACATAGTGATGTTCACCATTGAAAACTACTCCATCTCACATGATGATCGGTTATGGTTTAGTTGATTTGGATCACGTGATCACTTAGATGACTAGAGAGATGTCTGTCTAAGTGGGAGTTCTTAAGTAATATGATTAATTGAACTTAAATTTATCATGAACTTAGTCCTGGTAGTATTTTGCAAATGTTGTAGATCAATAGCTCGTGTTGTTGCTTTCATATGTTTATTTTGATATGTTCCTAGAGAAAATTATGTTGAAAGATGTTAGTAGTAATGATACGGATTGGATCCGTGATCTGAGGTTTATCCTCATTGCTGCACAAAAGAATTATGTCCTTAATGCACCGCTAGGTGACAGACCTATTGCAGGAGCAGATGCAGACGTTATGAACATTTGGCTAGCTCAATATGATGACTACTTGATAGTTTAGTGCACCATGCTTAACGGCTTAGAATCGGGACTTCAAAGACGTTTTGAACGTCATGGACCATATGAGATGTTCCAGGAATTGAAGTTAACTATTTCAAGCAAATACCCGAGTTGAGAGATATGAAGTCTCCAACAAGTTCTATAGCTAAAAGATGGAGGAGAATCGCTCAAGTAGTGAGCATGTACTCAGATTGTCTGAGTACTACAATAGCTTGAATCAAGTGGGAGTTAATCTTCCAGATAAGATAGTGATTGACAGAATTCTCTAGTCACCATCACTGAGTTACTAGAACTTCGTGATGAACTATAGTATGCAAGGGATGACGGAAACGATTTCCGAGCTCTTCATGACGTTGAAATCGACAAAGGTAGAAATCAAGAAAGAGCATCAAGTGTTGATGATTGACAAGACCACTAGTTTCAAGAAAAGGGCAAAGGGAAAGAAAGGGAACTTCAAGTGGAAAGACAAGCAAGTTGTCACTCCTGCGAAGAAGCCCAAAGCTGGACCATAGCTCAAACCGAGTGCTTACATCGCAAAGGAAATGGTCACCGAAGCGGAAATGCCCTGAATATTTGGTGGATAAGAAGGATGGCAAAGTGAACAAGGGTATATTTGATATACAGGTTATTGATGTGTGCCTTACTAGTGTTTATAGTAGCCCCTGAGTATTTGATACGTGTTCGGTTGCTAAGATTAGTAAATCGAAACAGGAGTTACAGAATAAACAGAGACTAGTTGAGGGTGAAGTGATGATGAGTGTTGGAAGTAGTTCCAAGATTGATATGATCATCATCGCACACTCCCTATACTTTCGGGATTAGTATTAAACCTAAATAAATGTTATTTGGCATTTACGTTGAGCATGAATATGATTTGATCATGTTTATTGCGATACGGTTATTCATTTAAAGTTAGAGAATAAATTGTTATTCTGTTTACATGAATAAGACCTTCGATGGTCATACACCCAATGAACATAGTTTGTTGGATCTCGATCGTAGTGACACACATATTCATAATATTGATGCCAAAAGATGAAAAGTTAATAATGATAGTGCAACTTATTTGTGGCACTGCCGTTTGGGTCATATCGGTGTAAAGCGCATGAAGAAACTCCATGAAGATGGATTTTCGGAATCACTTGGTTATGAATCATTTGATACTTGCGAACCGTGTATTTTGGGAAAGATGACTAAAACTCCGTTCTCCGGAACAATGGAACAAGCTACTAACTTATTGTAAATAATACATACCGATGTATGCGATCCAATGAGTATTGATGCTCGTGGCAAGTATCGTTATTTTCTGACCTTCACAAGATGATTTGAGCAGATATGGGTATATCTACTAGATGAAACATAAGTCTGAAATAGTTGAAAGGTTCAAAGAATGTTAGAGTGAAGTGGAAAAATCATCGTAACAAGAAAATAAAGTTTCTGCGATCTGATCACGGAGACGAATATTTGAGTTACGAGTTTGGTCTTCAATTAAAACAACGTGGAATAGTTTCACAGCTCACGCCACCTGGAACACCACAACGTTATGGTATGTCCGAACATCGTAACCGCACTTTACTAGATATGGTGCGATCTATGATGTCTCTTATCGGTTTACCACTATCGTTTTGGGGTTATGCATTAGAGACAGCTGCATTCACGTTAAAAGGGTAGCATATAAATCCGTTGAGACGACACTGTATGAACTATGGTTTAGCAGTAAACCTAAGCTGTCGTTTCTTAAAGTTTGGAGTTGCGATGCTTATATGAAAAAGGTTTTCAACCTGATAAACTCAAACCCAACTCGGAGAAGTGCGTCTTCATAGAATACCCAAAGGAAACTGTTGGGTACTCCTTCTATCATAGATCCGAAGGCAAAACATTCGTTGCTAAGGATGGATCCTTTCTAGAGAAGGAGATTCTCTCGAAAGAAGTGAGTGGGAGGAAAGTAGAACTTGATAAGGTAATTGTACCTTCTCCTGAATTGGAAAATAGTTCATCACTGAAATTAGTTCCAATGATTCCTACACCAATTAGTGAGGAAGCTAATGATGATGATCAAGAAACTTCTGATCAAGTTACTACAGAACCTCGTAGGTCTTCTAGAGTACGGTCCGCACCAGAGTGGTTCGGTAATCCTGTTATCAAAGTCATGTTACTAGACCATGATAAACCTATGAACTATGAGGAAAAGATGATGAGCCCAGATTCCGCAAAATAGCTGGAGGCCATGAAATCTGAGATAGGATCCATGTATGAGAACAAAGTGTGGACTTTGGTGGACTTGCCCGATGATCGGCAAACCATAGAAAATAAATGGATCTTCAAGAGGAAGACGGACGTTGATAGTAGTGTTACTATCTACAAAGCTCGACTTGTCGCAAAAAGGTTTTTGACAAGTTCAAGGTGTTGACTACAATGAGATTTTCTCAACTGTAGCGATGCTTAAGTCTGTCCGAATCATGTTAGCAATTGCCACATTTTATGAAATCTGGCAAATGGTTGTCAAAACTGCATTCCTTAATGGTTTTCTTAAAGAAGAGTTGTATATGATGCAACCAGAAGGTTTTGTCAATCCTAAAGGTGCTAACGAAATGGGCAAGCTCCAGCGATCCATCTATGGACTGGTACAAGCATCTCAGAGTTGGAATATACGCTTTGATAAGTTGATCAAAGCATATAGTTTTGTACAGACTTACAATGAAGCCTGTATTTACAAGAAAGTCAGTGGGAGCACTACAACATTTCTGATAAGTATATGTGAATGACATATTGTTGATTGGAAATAATGTAGAATTATTCTGCAAAGCATAAAGGAGTGTTTGAAAGGAGTTCTCCAAAAGAAAGACCTCAGTAAAGCTACTTACATATTGAGCATCAAGATCTATTGAGATAGAACAAGACGCTTGATAAGATTTTCAATGAGTACATACCTTGAAAGATTTTGAAGTAGTTCAAAATGGAACAGTCAAAGAAAGAGTTCTTGCCTGTGTTGCAAAGGTGTGAAATTGAGTAAGACTCAAATCCCAACCACGGCAGAAAATAGAAAGAGAATGAAAGTCATTCCCTATGCATCAGTCATAGGTTCTATAAAAGTATGCCATGCTATGGACCAGACCTATTGTATACTCTGCCCTGGTTTGGCAAGGGAGTACAATAGTGATCTAGGAGTAGATCACTGGACACTGGTCAAAATTATCCTTAGTCGAATAAGGATATGTTTCTCGATTATGGAGGTGATAAAAGAGCCCGTCGTAAAGAGTTACATTGGTGCAAGCTTTTACACCAATCCAGATGACTCTAAGTCTCAATCTGGATACATATTGAAAGTGGGAGCAATTAGCAAGAGTAGCTCCGTGCAGAGCATTGTAGACATAGAATATTTACAAAACACATACGGCTCTGGATGTGACAGACCCGTTGACTAAACTTCTCTCACGAGCAAAACATGATCACACCTTAGTACTCTTTGGGTGTTAATCACATAGCTATGTGAACTAGATTATTGACTCAAGTAAACCCTTTGGGTGTTGGTCACATGACGATGTGAACTATGGGTGTTAATCATATACAGATATGAATATTGGTGTTAAATCACATGGCGATGTGAACTAGATTATTGACTCTAGTGCAAGTGGGAGACTGAAGGAAATATGCCCTAGAGGCAATAATAAAGTTATTATTTATTTCCTTATATCATGATAAATGTTTATTATTCATGCTAGAATTGTATTAATTGGAAATATAATACATGTGTGAATACATAGACAAGCATAGTGTCACTAGTATGCCTCTACTTGACTAGCTCGTTAATCAAAGATGGTTAAGTTTCCTAACCATAGACATGAGTTGTCATTTGATTAACGAGATCACATCATTAGGAAAATGATGTGATTGACTTGACCCATTCCGTTAGCTTAGCACTTGATCGTTTAGTATGTTTCTATTGCTTTCTTCATGACTTATACATGTTCCTATGACTATGAGATTATGCAACTCCCGTTTACCGGAGGAACACTTTGTGTGCTACCAAACGTCACAACGTAAATGGGTGATTATAAAGGAGTTGTACAGGTGTCTCCGAAGGTACATGTTGAGTTGGCATATTTCGAGATTAGGATTTGTTACTCCGATTGTCGGAGAGGTATCTCTGGGCCCACTCGGTAATGCACATCATTATAAGCCTTGCAAGCAATGTGACTAATGAGTTAGTTGCGGGATGATGCATTACGGAACGAGTAAAGAAACTTGCCGGTAACGAGATTGAACTAGGTATTGAGATACCGACGATCGAATCTCAGGCAAGTAACATACCGATGACAAAGGAAACAAAGTATGTTGTTATGCGGTTTGACCGATAAAGATCTTCGTAGAATATGTAGGAGCCAATATGAGCATCCAGGTTCCGCTATTGGTTATTGACCGAGAATAGTTCTAGGTCATGTCTACATAGTTCTCGAACCCGTAGGGTCCGTGACGCTTAAGGTTTCGATGATGCTTATATTATGAGTTTATGAGTTTTGATGTACCGAAGGAGTTCGGAGTTCCGGATGAGATCGGGGACATGACGAGGAGTCTCGAAATGGCCGAGACGTAAAAATCGATATATTGGATGACTATATGCGGAGTTCGGAAAGGTTCCGAGTGATTCGGGTATTTTCGGGGGTACCGGGGAGTTACGGGAATATGAGGAAGAAGCAATGGGCCTCATGGGCCAAGTGGTGGAAGAGAGGAGGTAGCTGCCCCCTAGCCCAAACCGATTGGACTAGGGGCCGCCCCCTTCCTTCTTCTCCTCCCCTGTCCTTCCTTCTCCTTCTCCTCCCTTCCTTGCCTTCTCCTAGTAGGACTTGGAAAGTGGGGAATCCTACTTGAGTAGGATTGCCCCCTTGGGCGCCTCCTCCTCCTTGGCCGGCCCTCCTCCCTTGCTCCTTTATATACGGGGCGGGGGCACCCCATGACACACAAGTTGATCTACGGATCGCTCGTTAGCCGTGTGCGGTGCCCCCTCCACCATATTCCACCTCGGTCATATCGTCATGAGTTTAGGCGAAGCCTCGCGCCGTAGAACATCATCATCGCTACCACGCCGTCAGGTCTTGTGGAACTCATCCCCGATGCTTTGCTGGATCGGAGCCCAGGGATCGTCATCGAGCTGAACGTGTGCTGAACTCGGAGGTGCCGTATGTTCGGTATTTGGATCGGTCGGATCGTGAAGACGTATGTCGGTGTCAAAACCGGCGGATCTCGGGTAGGGGGTCCCTAACTGTGCGTCTAGGCAGATGGTAACAGGAGACGAGGGACACAATGTTTTACCTGGGCCAGCCCTCTCGATGGAGGTAATACCCTACGTCCTGCTTGATTAATATTGATGATATGGGTAGTACAAGAGTAGATCTACCACGAGATCAATGAGGCTAAACCCTAGAAGCTAGCCTATGGTATGATTATTGAGATGTAATGTTGTGTCCTACGGACTAAAGCCCTTCGGTTTATATAGACACCGGAGAGGCTAGGGTTACACAGAGTCGGTTACAATGGTAGGAGATCTACATATCCAGATTGCCAAGCTTGCCTTCCACGCCAAGTAAAGTACCTTCCGGACACGAGCCGAGTCTTCAATCTTCTATCTTCGTAGTCCGGGAGTCCGCGGATATCGATAGTCCGCTATCCGGACACCCCTAGTCCAGACTCCTCAAGAGCTCTCGAACCAGTCTTGAATGACGATAAGTCCGACGTGCATAATGTTCGGCATTGCAAGGCGGGTTCCTCCCTTGAATAATTCGGAGAAGATAATGAACACCAGGATAGTGTCCGGCTCTGCAAAATAATTTCCACATTCCAAACGTAGAGAGAATAAAACATATACACCGATCCAATCTGATGACGTATTATGCGGCATGGCATCACACCAGCACCAAGCCCTTGTTTGAATTACAATACCGCTTCGGCGCGTTTAGCGAAGCGGTTTCCTTGGCACGTCCTGTTGAAGAAGAGATCGTGTTCCCCTTTTTCCGGGATTCTCATCAATACGTGTGTGGGTAACCCAACCGCGCCATTGATGGTGGCGCTTGGGAGATAAGCGAGTTTTATCAGCCGGTGAGGGACGATAGTTTTGTCCGCTCAGATATAAGGGATAAGGATTTACCTTCTCACCCACGCCTTCTTCCTCCTTTGCTCATCCATCCTCGCGAACCCAAGCTCCAACGCTCAAGCTCGCAAGATTCCGCCGACCCTTCTCCGAACATGTCCGGAGGGGAGGCAAGTGGATGGCCTCCACCGCCAAGGAGGAGGACATCACCAAGCTGCGCGACGCCGGATACCTTTCCGGAGACATCGCAGATCGGCCGCCTGACGCGGGCAGCTCTGCTCCTACCCCAGACCTCACGAGAGGTTGTTTTCCTTCCCCACTTCCTCCGCTGGACTGGGCTTTCCGCCCATCCATTCGTCCGGGGATCATGTTCTACTACGGCCTGGATTTCCACGATCTGGCGCCAATTTCGCCCTCAACATCTCGGCGTTTATCGTCATGTGCGAGGCCTTTCTCGCATCCGCCCCACTTCGCTGTGGCTCAAGACCTTCAACATCAAGTCAAGGTTGTGAAGGGACGCAAGCGAATGCGGAGGCGCTATGTTGGGCAAGCCGCCCAACGCCCCTTGGCTAGAAGGGACCTTCGTGGACTCCGCCAAGGGGTGGCAATCGGGGTGGTTCTATATCACCGAGCCGCGCAAGCTCGCATGGGCGGCGGCACCCGAATTTAGATCTCGAATCCCACGCAGCTCACCTCCGGAAAGAGAAGGGCTTGCAGTGGGGTGACCCGGTGGAGGTGACGGGACTTCGAACCTGCATCAAGAAGCTGGTGAGCAATGGGCTCCGGCTCGTCGACGTGGTCCATGTCATGCTCCTCCGGCGGATTCTCCCATGCCAAGAGAGGGCATTTAATCTGTGGGAGTTTAATCCGGAACAGCACCAGACGTTAAGCGAGCTCTTCGATACAACGTACGAAGGTGCTTGGAGGGTGCTGTTCAAGAGCGCTGATGCGCCCGCATCCACGACCGAAGACCGCGGATTCAGCTTGCAGTCTCCGACTGACGGGGTAAGTGATTCAACCCCATTACGGGACACTTGTAGTAATTAGATTGACTCTAGCGAGGTTTTTAATCTGCCTCTTCCTTTGACAGGAATGGATGGAGAAGGCCGAGCTGCTTATCAGTCCGGCTCCCATGCCAGAAGAACCAGTGGACGCCCATTTAGCAAGGCTGCTGGTTCCGGCACCGCACGTGGTGCCGGAGAAGAAGGCCAAGAAGGTGGCGCGGGGACTCAAAGAGTTCTCAGAATCAAGCGCCCGACGACGACGACAAGGACTCCTCCTCAAGACGACGAGGAGGAGGAGGGGTACTCTCTCCCGGAGGAGGGAGAGAAGAAGAGGAAGGCCTCCCCAATCGGGGCGGCCGAAGGGTCCAAGAGGGGGAGAACTATCCCCCCGGACAGTTTCGCCAACATCAGTGTTGGCAAGGAAGAGTGGCCTCCGAGGGCCCGGCGTCCGGCAAGATCGTAAGTATCCGGATCATTCATATGCCGTATTATAGTATGTCACGCAGTGTCCTTCTAATGCCGCATTGTTTCCTTAGTCCGGCCGGTGACGACTTTCCCGACTCGATGAGCGGGTCGTTGGCGCCGCCGAATGTAAATTCCATCCCGACGCCTCTACCCCACGCCGAGGACGACAAGGCGGAATCCCTGGGGACGCGCCAGAGGAGGCTTCGAGGCGCCGTCCAGCAGCCCCGGACTTTGTGTCGGACTCTACTCCGAACCCGTAGCGGTTCCGTGGTCCGCAAGCAGCCCTCGAAGAGGGGCAGATCGTGACGCCGCAGCCTCCGCCCAACCGAGGCACGGACACCTGCCGGAGGCGCCAAAGCGCCTCCATCGAAGAACACCGCACTCTCATGAGTGCGGTGATTGAGAAGGTCCAGCCGCCAAGGGCGGGCTGACCAAGCTCGCAACAGCCTTCTAACAGTCTTTGAGGTAAGAAGGTTAAAATTAAGTAATATAATACTGCATAGACAAGAGTTTCGATGCTTAGTCCGTGTTCGGAAAGAAAAGCCGGACTAAGGATCTTTAACAAGATATACGCAGGGTTTCTAAAATATGTCAATATGGGTTTGCAGGCTGCGTTGTTGACCTCTGCCGCATTAACAACGGAGGTCGAGGCGCTGAAGAAGGACCTTGAGCGGTCGGAGCAAGAGCTCGGCCATGCCAAGAGGCAGCTCAAGGAAAAAGAAGGTGAATAACACCACTTTAAATATGCACCTTACAGAAAAGGGTTTTGGTTGCAAACAAGATTAACAAGGATAATATGTGCGATGCAGGGGCCACTAACGAGGTGGCAGCCCTGAAGGATGCCGTGTCCATGGCCGAACGCAATGCGGCCACGAACGGATCGAGCGAGAAAAGCAATCGTATTTGGTGGGGAAGTTCGGCAAGAGCTCCGTGCTCTCATGAAAAAGCATGAGAGTTTGGAGCGTGACTCAAGACTCGAGAGTCCGACCTTGCCTCGCTCTCGATAGGGCCGAGTCCGCCAAGGCCGAGGCCCGAGGGCCCATATGGAAATAGAGGACATGAAGAAGATAGCAGCGGTAAGGCGTTTTCATGCAGAGCAAGCATGTTAATGTAAATTACGGATACTTACCCAATCGGAGCTCTCCGGGGCATTTGCGATCTGCCGATAGTGCGCCCGATGCCTCTGCGCTCTATCGTGGCAAGGAGGGAGCTCGACGGAGAAGGTCTTCGTCTCAAGACGCTAAGGCCGCCATCCGGTGCCCCAAGCGACCAGTGAAGCGCTGGTCGAACTCCACAAGGTAGCCGAGGAGGCCATGAAGGGCCTCACGGTCCGTCATGGTTCGGCAGGCCATGCCTGGCAGCTACTTTGGCCTAGTGCGGCGGCTAGTTGATGCATGCCCGAGGCTGGATGTGATCAAGCGATCCGCCTGCATTGAAGGCGCTCGTCGAGCCCTTGCCCGCATAAAGGTGCAATGGGGCAAGCTGGATGCGGAGAAGCTTCACGGATCCGCCCGCGGGCAAGGAGCACCGTGACGCCGAGCGATATTATAAAGTTGTCTGAAGGGAGCCCGCGATATCGCGGATGAGTGCCCCTTAATGTAATCCTTGAGTGAACTCGCTGTGTGTTTATCCATGCGCGAAAACTTCGCTTATATGCGCCATGAGCAACGCTTTATTGAATTTAAAATATTACCTTCATGCGGCCGCTTGTTAAATCCGAGAGATGGCAAGTTGTTGGCTTCACCCCCAAGCCACGAGTCTTTGGGGTGTTTGGTGATGAACTTGAGCACTCTTGTTCCCATCTTTGGGTCCATCTAGGAGGCGCCAACACGACGTAACAAGGCGACCGGACTTATAATGCTTGAACACTCTCACTTAGCCATAGAATTCTATAATTTTAAATTTCGTGAAGCCCCGGTATTCGGAAGACCGAATCTGGGCGCTATCCACGCCTTCGTCGGACATCATCCGAACTTCGCTCAAGCGGCATGAGTCTTTAGGGACCGAAAAGACCTCTCGAACAGCGACCGATCTCTCGCCTTATCATGCCGTCGGTTTTAGCTTTCCATCGAGGCGTTAACCCGGCTCAACCGGGCGCAATCGCAGATGGTTCT
The DNA here is from genome assembly GCA_021437245.1 of Aegilops speltoides. Classification (NCBI taxonomy): domain Eukaryota; kingdom Viridiplantae; phylum Streptophyta; class Magnoliopsida; order Poales; family Poaceae; genus Aegilops; species Aegilops speltoides. Next base: position 86,385 of record JAHHZJ010000940.1, read on the forward strand.
CCTAGTGCTACCTTAGCCGACGGAACGGAACGTAAGGTACCAAAACATAGGAGCAGGCAAACCCAACTATTGACCCAAGACATGATTCGAGCTGATTCATATAATGCTATAAGTTCGGGGTGCTGCACTTGTGAAAGTGTTCGGACTTAATCACACCGTAAAATGGGGAACAGAAGCCCCTGGTGTATTCGGCCGTACCAAAGTATACGGGTGCAATATGTCATATAGTGAACATTTGTAAAGGATAACGCAATTGCCATAAAAAGGTAATAAACTTGCAAAAGGGAGTGCTGCATTATTTATGAAAGAAGGTCTGCTAATAAAGCGGACTGATACAAATAGTGCGGTAAGCAAGGTGTTTGGACTAAATTAACATGTCCCCCTCCGAGGATAAGCTGCAGACTTGGTGTATGTAATTAAATTTAATGCTCAGAACGGAGACCACCCGAGTGTAAATGCAGCCTACTTTAATCCTCGACTGTTGTATCTTGAATTCGCAAGTTCGCCGTCGGACGAGGCTTCACGTTAATGGAGTCTGTGTATGCAAAAGAAGAAAAGATAAAAAACAAAGCCAAAGGGGGTGATCGCATGAGCCCCTTGTGTGGTTGAGCCGCACTCTTTGGTCCTTGTGGTTAAGCCCGTCCCCTGCGCCCATGGTATCTCCAAAGCGTAATGATGTACGCGGAGTGTTATTCTAGTGATCATGCGCGGGCGGGGGATGGGGCCGCACTGCTATGCGTGCTCTGATCGCGCCAGGTGGTCTTGGTTGTTGTTGCTCCGGGCGCGTTTTAATGTGTCCGCTTTTAGTTGCCGGACTAGAGAATTGCCGTGAAGGCTGCTCTGCATTTCGCGCGAGCAGCCAGATGTTCCTCCGTTCGAGGAGCGTTCCGTATTCCCATTGACCGTAATGACTCCACGAGGGCCCGCATCTTGAGCTTTAGGTATGCATAATGCGGCACGCGCTGAATTTTACAACGCGATGCACGTCCGAGCAGGGCATGATAGCTGCTACGGAACGGGACTATATCAAGATTAACTCTTCGCTTCGAAATTATCCAGGATCCAAGACCACTTCGGTGTGTGAGCACTGCATAGTTGGCTTCACTCGGGATGACACCTTTAAAGGTTGTCTTAGTAGGTTTGATCTGGATGGGTCTATGCCCATTTTGCGCGACCGTGTCCCGATAAGGCAGGTTCAGCTGCCGCCGCCATCCATCAGACTCTTGTGAGGTGAAATCCATCGACGATTGGGTCTAGGACCACGCGCGAATCCGCCATGGCGTATGCTAGTCGGATGGTCTCGTCGATCGAAAGTGATCGGACAGAGGACCATGGATTGAACTTCGGGCGATCGCTCCATCGCATAGACGTCCGTAGTGCGCGCTTCCTCTCCCTCTTGGGTATATGGGTCGCGTAAATCATATTCACCGTCCGCACTTGCGGGGAAACCTTCATCCTCTCGTTGTTCGGTGGCGGGTCTCTTCCTCGTCGCCGCTATTTAGCCCCTTGTCATTGTGTTCGCAATTAACTTGCCACTGCTGAACACCCAACAATCTCTATTGGTGTGATTAGCTGGCTTTTCGGGGTGCCGTGTATCCGCATGACCGGTCGAGTATTCTGTCCAGCATTGGACGGCCCGGAGTTGTTCTTTTAAATGGCTTCTTCCGCTGACCGGTTTGAGCCTCGAATCCGCATTGACCGCCAGATCCTCTTTGTCGTCGCCGTTAGTACGGCGTTTGTTTTTGATTCGACGTGACCTGCCGTGATTGTCCTTGGAGTCCGGGCTGCCAGAATTTTTGCGGAGATTATTGCTGCGGGCTAGCCAGCTATCCTCTCCCACGCAAAAGCGGGTCATTAATGATGTGAGGGCCGCCATGGATTTCGGCTTCTCCTGCCCCAAGTGCCGGGCTAGCCATTCGTCCCGGATGTTGTGTTTGAAGGCTGCGAGGGCCTCCGCATCCGGACAGTCGACGATTTGATTTTTCTTCGTCAAGAACCGCGTCCAGAACTGTCTGGCCGATTCGTCTGGCTGCTGAATAATGTGGCTTAGGTCATCGGCGTCTGGTGGTCGCACGTATGTACCTTGGAAGTTATCAAGGAACGCGCCTCGTGTCTTCCCAACACCCAATCGACTCTGCGGGCAGGCTGTTAAGCCAATGCCGAGCTGGTCCTTTAAGCTTGAGTGGGAGATATTTGATGGCGTGCGAGATCGCCGCCGCCGGGCCATATGGATGTGGAGGAGATAATCTTGATCCACACCGCGGGTCTGTTGTACCATCGTAGGATTTGATGTTCACGGGTTTGAACCCTTCGGGATCGATGATCCATTACTTCATCGATGAAGCATAACGGGTGTCGGCGCCCAGTATTGAGCAATATCGCGACGCAGCTCGAGGGAGCTATGCTCGCTGTGTTCGCCCGGCGGCGTTATGTCCGGCGCGACGGTATTCGTCGTGGGTCGAGGGCGCCCACGTGATCCGTAGATGGATCTGGATTGCCTTGCTTTGTCCTCCAAGATGTCTTGCAAGTCCGTAGCGTTCCTTTTGGCCGTACTCTGGATCGATGTCGGGTACGGTCTTGGCCGGGCCTTGAATGCCTCTCAGAGCGACCACGGGGCGGTCGGTCAGCCGTGTCGTGCGCTGGTGATAAAGGTATGTATGCTTCCTTCTCTAATCGGGGGAGCAGCTTGCGTCTTGGGTTACTTTTCGAGGGGAGTTCGAGTTTATACTCTTCGGCCGTGAGGACCTCGGTCCATCGATCGGCTAGCAGATCTTGATCAGCTTGAAGCTGTTGCTCCTTTTTATTTAGGCTATTTGTCGTGGCTATGAGCCTGCGCCTGAAGCGCTCTTGTTCGACGGGATCCTCGAGTATGACGAATTCATCATCGTTGAGGCTCGCTTCGTCTTCGGAGGGAGGCATATAGTTATCATCCTCAACCCCTTCGTCTGCCGCCCTTTCGTGAGGGCTTGCTTCTGCGTCCTCCTGCGCTGAGTCTTGCAGGAGGGGATCGTCTTCGGCACTCTCCGGGGTGTCATTGTCTCCCGTGCCGGACTCTCCATTCTTGTTGTGGCGGGATTTAGAGCGGCGCCGCTGACGCCGGCGCTTAGGCTGCTTCTTCAAAAAATCTTCCTCCGCTGCTTTCTTGCCATCCCCTTCCTTTGGGGTATCCACCATGTAGACATCGTATGACGAGGTGGCCTTCCAGTGTCCCGTGGGCACTGGGTCCTGATCGTCTCCGGCGTCATCGTCCATAGCATCGATGTCCTCGGAGTCGTAGTCTAGCATGTCGGTTAGATCCTCGACAGTGGCTACAAAGTGGGTGGTGGGTGGGCTCAATTTCTTCGTCGTCCGAACTCCAACCATCCTCGCCATAGTCCGCCAGATTCTCCGATAGCGAGAGATGCTTCAGGAATTCAGGATATCGCCGAAAGGCGAGTGTTGAAAGATGTCATGGCGGTGAATTCCATAACCGCGCCTAATCTGCTTAATTGGCGGGCGCGGGAGGCTCGGAGTCCGGCGTGGAGTCCGGCGTCTCGGGATCATGAGTTTCGCAAGGGACAAAATCGGTATTTGGCTCCATCGCCGTAGATGTTGAAGCCCCTGGGGCGGTGTCTATCCACCGACCCTCGTCATGGGCAATCGGCTCCGGGCAAGTAGCCGGGCGGATTCAAGCGCGCCACCAAAGCACCGTCCGCGGTAGAGCCAGATCATGCCCATCGTCGCGCGGGGGCGCTTATTGTGGCTCGAGTCCGTCGAAGATCAAGTCTCCGCGGTCATCGGCCGTGAAGTTTAGGCTTCCGAATCTGACCTGACGGCCAGGGGCGTAGCTTTCAATCTGCTCCAGATGGCCAAGAGAGTTGGCCCGCAGTGCAAAGCCGCCGAATACGAAGATCTGTCCGGGGAGAAAAGTCTCACCCTGGACAGCGTTGAAGGTCGAAGAAGCCATCGAGCCTATCGGTGACGACACAGAGGAACTCTCAATGGAAGCACCAATGTCGGTGTCAAAACCGGCGGATCTTGGGTAGGGGGTCCCGAACTGTGCGTCTAGGCGGATGGTAACAGGAGACGAGGGACACAATGTTTTTACCCAGGTTCAGGCCCTCTCGATGGAGGTAGTACCCTACGTCCTGCTTGATTAATATTGATGATATGGGTAGTACAAGAGTAGATCTACCACAAGATCAATGAGGCTAAACCCTAGAAGCTAGCCTATGGTATGATTATTGAGATGTAATGTTGTGTCCTACGGACTAAAGCCCTCCGATTTATATAGACACTGGAGAGGCTAGGGTTACACAGAGTCGGTTACAATGGTAGGAGATCTACATATCCGTATTGCCAAGCTTGCCTTCCACGCCAAGTAAAGTACCTTCCGGACACGAGCCGGAGTCTTCAATCTTCTATCTTCGTAGTCTGGGAGTCCGGCGGATATCGATAGTCCGGCTATCCGGACACCCCCTAGTCCAGGACTCCCTCAACGTACGACTACATCAACCATGTTGACATAACGCTTCCGCTTACGGTCTATGAGGGTACGTGGACAATACTTTCCCCTCTCGTTGCTATGCCATCACCATGATCTTCCGTGTGCGTAGGAATTTTTTTGAAATTACAACGTTCCCCAACAGCCCACACCACCCCAGGTGCGGGTACCCCCTGGCCGCGCCTGGGAGGGGAGTGGCCAACCTGGCCCACCTCCGGCTCCGCCCTTTCGCCTATTTATTCACCCAGAGGGAAAAACCCTAGATATAGCGCAAAAGTTCCAGAAAGAAGTCCGTAGCGGCCGCCATCGTCTCGGGGAGATCAGAAGCTCTTCCTGGCACTCTGCCGGAGGGGAAATCGTCACCGGAGGCCTTCTTCATCACCATGCCCGCCTCCGGAGTGATGTGTGAGTAGTTCACCATATGACTACGGGTCCATGGCAGTAGCTAGATGGTTGTTCTCTCCATTGTATGAATCTCATGAGTTGCCTAACATGATTGAGATCATCTTATTACTATGCTTCATGTATGAATCTTGTGAGCTGGCTAACATGATCAAGATCATCTTTATGTAATGTTCCTTGTGTTGGTTTGCTGGGATCTGACTAGTTATTGAGTACAATGTTCAAGTTGAATATAGATCTTGAGTTTATCTTTGATAGATCTTGAATCTCTTTGGTGTTATTGTGATCTTGCATGCTCTCCGTTATTAGTGGTTGCTCTGGCCAAGTAGTTGCTTTCAACTCGAATAGGGCGTATTTATGCTAGATAGTGGGTTCATGCCTCAAGTATGTCTGGGCTCGAGCGACAGAAACGACTAAGGATGTGGATGTGCTGTTGCCACTAGGGAGAACAAGATGGTGCTCTGCCCAAATAGGGGTGGTTCTACTGTCTACTTTACACACTTTACTTAATGCAATAGTCTGTTGTTAGAGCTTACTTAGTAGGCTTGTTCGCAGCTTAATACTCATGGTTTGTTCGAATGATATCTCCGTGAGTGGACTATTTAGTCACAGATGCAGTTGGATGGCGGTCTGTGATCTTTGTTGTAATGCCCAATCAATCTCATAGTATTCATCTTGTCTAGTATTTGCATATTTGTGTGCCTTCTCAATTGTCAATTGCCCAGCTGTAATTTGTTTACCCAGCACCTTATTGTCTTGTGGAGAGACACCTCTAGTGAACTGTGGACCCTGGTCCTTCTCTTTATTATTGCTATACAACCTGCGGCTTACTGTTTCCTGTTTTATTTACTACAAACAAACTCTTTCCATTCGATACAATTAACCTTTGTTTTCAGCAAGACCAGTGGGATTGACAACCTCACTGTCTAGTTGAGTTAACGTAATTTGGTTGTGTTGTGCAGGTCTCTACTTCAACCTTGGTTCCATTCTTTGCTTCCTACTGGTTTGATAACCTTAGTTTCATCACTGAGGGAAACTTGCCCGCTGTCCTACATCATACCTTCCTCTTGGGGTTTCCCAACAATCCTCAACCATCATCACTGGGGACATCAAGCACTTTTCTGGCGCCGTTGCCGGGGAAGTAAAGTGGCACTCACATAAGTTTTTCTTTGTCATCACCTGCTAGACTTTTCGGGCGCCATGGGGAAGAAGAAGATTTCCACAAGGGGAGTCCTTCTCATCCAATCTCTTTATTTTGTTTTTTTGTCTTGCTTAGTTTCTTTAGTTTTGTTTTGCTTGCCTCTTTTAGAAAAACACAAAAAATTAGTTTCCTTTTTAGTAGTAGCTTAGTTGCTTTGTTTTCTTTAAACATGTTGCTCCCTCAGTTCATATTTAAAGAACTTTCGATAGTTAGTGGTTCTATAATTGGAAGAGAAAATATAGAAGATTTCTTCAATCATGTTAGTAAGCATGATGACATTGAGGACAAATCCATAGTAGACCTTGCTCCTAATTATGAGATTGCTGCAGCTTCTTTAGTTCACTTATTGGAGGCTATATTTGCTAGTCTTAATCCCATAACGTAGCAAATGTTTCTTAACATTCACAATACTGAGGATGCTGAGAAGAAGGATTTCATCCTAGAAACTTTGCTTAATGAATTTGGTGGTGCTGCTCTAGAAGCTAGAAAAGTCTTTGATCATTATAAGATGCTAGGCTCTTGTGTAGATGTTATTAGTGTCCTTGAAAAGCTATAAAAAATCAAAAATAAAGAGGATGTTAAGGTAGCAATACCTTGTAAGCTTGTAGCATTGCATGAAGCCTATGAAAAGAATTTTGATTGGATTGTCCCTGAAAACCCCTTTGACGAAAGTAGCCAACCCTAGAGAGTTGAGAGAGGGAATTCTGAAACCTTTATAGGTAAAATACAATGCGTTCTTGAAAAGACCTCTGCTATTGATCTTAATGCTCCTCCACATGGGAACACTTGACTACACTTCTTCTTTTTTCGGCGCCTAGCTGAAAGGCGTTAAAGAAAAGCACTTCTTGGGAGATAACCCATGCTTTATTTTCTGTTGGTTTTCTCTTTTTGTTGAGTCTTGGAAGTTGTTACCTCTGTAGCAACCTCTCCTTATCCTTTTTGTTTGGTTTTTTGCCAAGGATAGCCTCTAATGGAAGACGGTACAATTTTGGGGAGTTGCTGTCCCGAGACAGATTTTGTGCTGTTACGAAAACAATTCCTGTGCCTAGCCACAACGTCAGAAAATTACGAAATTAAATTATCATGTGCCCCTGGTTTTTGTCTAACTTTCATTAGTTTTGCACTTTTTGATTTGAGCAACAGAAGGTGGTCTAAAAGGTGATCTTTACCTGTTGTTCTGTTTTGACAGATTTCTGCCATATTTTGCCTCTAGCCTTTCTACCTTTTCTTTCGAGCTCTAATGAAACGAGGAGCCTTGGGAAGAAGTATCTACAGTATCTATGCTTTATGTATGAGTTTTATTTGTGTTGGAACTGAACCCAAGTGATCCTTTATTTAGATTTACTAATGCTGCTAATTGAGAATTTTGTGAAGTTTTGTATGAAGGAAGTTTTCAAGTGTAGGGAAAGAAGAATGATGAGATAAGATGAAGAATGGATAAAAGCTCAAGCTTGGGGATGCCCATGTCACCCCAAGACATATTCAAGAAGTACAAGCGTCAAAGCTTGGGGATGCCCAAGGCATCCCCTTCTTCATCAACAAAAATATCAGGTCCTGTTTCAGTACACTATATTTTTATTGCTTCATATGTTATGTGTTGTTCTTGGAGCGTCTTTGTTTTTGTTTTTAGTTTAGTTTAGTTTGTTGTAGTACTTCGTTAGATCCCAGCTCTTTTGTTTTGGAGAGAGACACACTCCGTTTTCATTGCCTAGAACACTCTAGTTTCATTCCTATTGCTCTACGAGTGTTCTCTTTTTGCTAGAACTGCCTTTAGTGTTTGTTTAGTTCAGAACTCTTTAGTTCTTCTTTGTAGTTAGGTGTGTTAAACTCTCTGGTCTTTGATGAGTAGTACCCTTGTGAGTTGTTCCAAATAAGTTGATTGGTGTTGGATTCGAGAAAAATGCTCTTTGCCAATAGTGGTACAAAAGGTAGCTTGTGTAGACTTTGTCCTAGACTATTTTAGCATGTCATGCTCATTACGATTAGTGTTTATTGTTGTAGCATGACTTGTTTCAAATAGTTGAGAGTGCATATTTGGGCCTATTGAATGTTCATGTTTAGCTCTCTACATGCAATAGCATAGTCTAAGTGGTATTTCTCCTAAGAATGCTCTGTTTGGCTGACTTGGCACATGCTTACACCATGTTATGACTGAATCATAGTCAATCAAGCCTCTATGATCACTTAGCTCCTATGACTTGAAATGGTCTTTATGTGTTGGTTAGTGATGCTTTGTCGCTCTGCATGATTATGTCCATTATTGCTCTCTTGGTTGGTCACTCTCAGTCTTTTGCTAGCCTTCATTTGTACTGAGTATGAGCTCTACTCGTGCATCCAACTCCCAGAAACCAAAGTTTTGCCAAATGTGTCCACCATACCTACCTACATGTGGTATTTCACCGCCACTCCAAAGTAAATTACTTGAGTGCTACCTTTAAAACCTTCAAAATGTACTCATGTTTTGTGTTCCTGTTTAGCTCATGAGGATGCATCACTTGTTTTACCGTTTCTTTCATGGTTACTTGGCTTCACACCTTGACCAACATGCATAATGTGCTGGTCCAAAAATCACAAATAGAGCAAGGCAACGGGTGCCCAGCCCAAACTTTCTGAAAAGAAAAGCTTCAAACATATAAACAACCAAAAACTGCTCTCTGCACCATCTTGATGTACTAGAGAACTATCTGGGAGCCGCTCTTGAAGCTGGGTAATTGTGAAAGGGATGGTAACTCACTTGATACCATTCGTTGACATGACATACATACCTCTCAAAACCCAATAAGCTTATTCAAATAAGCACGTTTTCTTCTTTTATAAATAAAAAGCTCTAGCACTTGAGTAATCCCTGCTTCCCTCTGCGAAGGGCCTTTCTTTTACTTTAATGTTGAGTCTCCATCTTCTTGCTTTACGCACCAACCGAAAGAGCATAGTGGTCATTCTTAGTTTAATGTGCAGTGTCCCAAGGTTATTATTAATTACTCACATTGTGCTCTTACATGTGCTTAGGACTATTTGCTTCTAGTCACCAATTATCTTTGAAGGTGTCCTGGCATTTATGTTTTGCCCTCAATATGAAGGACTATCTAATTGCCACTTATGCTATGCTGCTTTTATGTTGAGAGACAAACGTGTTTTCAAGGCTCTTTTATTCATGATCTTCTTGTTTGTTTACTTGTTAATGCCTTGACAATGCTTGCTAAGTCTTTTGATAGATTTATATCTTGCATGACTTGTTTAGAAGTTCTTTGATCCTAGCTCACAATGCTTTGCATATGGATGTTTGAGATTGTGATAGCATGTCACCTCAAAAATTATTCTTTTTATCACTTACCTACTCGAGGACGAGCAGGAGTTAAGCTTGGGGATGCCGATATGTTGCAAACGTATCTATAATTCTTGATGCTCCATGCTTGTTTATTGCCAATTACTCTATGTTTTACTTGTGCTTCTTGGTGTTTTTATTTGATTTCCTGTCACTAACATATTGACAAGATGCCAAAGTGCCAGTTCCTGTTTTCTGCTGTTTTTGGTTCCAGGAGAGCTGAAAAATAAATATTCTCGGAATTGGAAAAGGAAGTTATTTTACGAAGTTTTACACCAAAAGACTCCAGAAGCCAGAAGGGGACACCTGGGGGAGGCCTGGTGGGCCCACACCACTTGCAGGCGGGTACCCACTGGCCGCGCCTGGGAAGAGTGTGGCCCACCTGGCCCACCTCTGGCTCCGCACTTTCGCCTATTTATTCACCCCAAGGGAAAAACCCTAGATATAGCGCAAAAGTTCCAGAAAGAAGTCCGTAGCCGCCGCCATCGTCTCGGGGAGATCAGAAGCTCTTCCCAGCACTCTGCCGGATCAGAGATCGTCACCTGAGGCCTTCTTCATCACGAAGCCCCCCTCCGGAGTGATGTGTGAGTAGTTCACCATAGGACTGCGGGACGATGGCAGTAGCTAGATGGTTGTTCTTGAAGGGAATATGCCCTGAGAGGCAATAATAAAGTTGTTATTAAGCTATTCCATGTTTATGATAGTAGTTTATTTTTCATGCTAGAATTGTATTAACAGGAAACGTTGATACATGTGTGATTAATAAACAAACAAGGTTCCTAGTAAAGCCTCTCTTTTATACTAGCTCGTTGTGTAACGGATGATCATAGGTTTCCTGATCATGAACATCATATGTTGTTAACAACGGGGTCATGTCATTAGAAGAATGATGTGATGAACACTCACCCATTATAAGCTAAGCAACACGATCAAGTCATTAAGTTCAAGTTTTTGTAGCAAACAAACAAAGTAACTTTAGTCCTTAGACCATGAGATCATGTCAATCACTTACACCGGAAGAGTGCTTAAGTGACATCAAACGTCACACCGTGAAAGGGTGACTATAAAGGTGAAGCTAGGTATTTTGAAAGTGTGAGTAGAGGCAACATGAATCAAGAGTGGGATTTGTCCATCCAGATGACGCAGAGATATACTCTGGGCCCTCTTAGTGATATCACATTAACATCGCTTGCAAGCATGTGACTAGGTCACGGGAATGTTATATCACGGAACGAGTAAAGAGTACTTGTTGGGAATGAGATTGAACAAGGTATAGTGGATACCATTGATCGAATCTCATTCAAGTAAAATATCGCGAGATAAAAGGATTTAGTTACGGCGTTTATGGTTCACGCGATCCAAGATTAAATCATTTGAATGTGTGGGAGTCAATCGGGTCCCTGGACCCCGCTGCTGCTTATTGATCAGAGAGGTGTCTCGATCATGTCCACATTATTCACAAACCGTAGGGTGACACACTTAAGGCAAGAGACGCACTTAAGAAGATACAAGACATCAGAAAAAGATTGAGAACATCCGAAAGTGTTTCGGGGATCGCCGAAATTGATTCGGGATTTTTCACCAGAAGTGTTTCAGGAAAATACTTAAAATGTCAAGGGGCTTTGTACAAATGTTTGTTAATTAATGAATTAACAAAATTCTGTACAAAATGATTAATTTTGAATTTACACATTTAAAGAAAAGCCTCTTCATTTTTAGTGGAGATTAATGCATGGAAGTGGATTTTAATTAATGGGAGTGGATTTTAATTTCCCATGAGTGGAGGGTGAGTGGGAAATGATGAGAGGAAGAGGTGGGGGCACCACCATGGTGGCTGGCCACCCCTTGGGTCGTCCATCCCCTCCTCCTATAAAAGGAGGGGTGGAGCTCCTCTCCAAACACACCTCATGGCTTGGCCATTTCTCCTCTCCCTCCTAGTTGCATAGTTTCTCCAAGTTCTCGGGTTTCCAGGCTGGCGTAGCCCTACCCAAGTTAGTTTTCTGAGAGCACCACGCCGTTGTGCTGCTCTAGTAGCTCGGAGGATCTTCTACTTCCGCTGCCCTGCTGGGACGGGGGACGGAGGTCGTCATCAAGCCGTGCGTGTGCCCGATCACGGATGCGCTGCCAGTTTGCGGAGCTTCTTCACGATCTTGAGATCGACAAGTGAACGACTACATCAACAACAAGAATTGATCTCGTAATGCTTTTGGTCTTCGAGGGTATGTGATTCCAAGACCTTGGCTACTCGTTGCTTACATCTCCTAGATTAAGATCTTGGTTATTCGTTCATACCGTAGGAAAAATTTTGTTTTCTATGCTGCGAACACAATAGTGGTATCAAAGCCAGATCTATGCATAGATGTGTTGCACGAGTAGAACACATATGAGTATGTGGACGTATTGATCTTCATTGTTGCTACTTCCTAGTTCAGTTCATGATGAGATGGATAAGTAGTGTAAGTGAATTTGTTCATTGCACTAAAATACTACTAATAGTGAAATCTAGAAGAACATTTTTCATATGATGATTAACTTCAACGTAAAATTCCAAAGGGTGATAGCACTTGACTATTCACGCCTAGGATTTCGATCCAATTTGATTGGCACGAGTGTTGATGTTGAATGCTTCTTCCACATATAAGAGGAAAACCGAAAGAGGAAATGAAGAATATTTTGGCAGAAAAGAAAAGACTAGAAAGTCTATTCAGGTGTATATGGTTGATATACATTTATAGATATTTTTCTTATTAGCCACATGTTGTAGTTCTTGAGTATTTGTACTGGATTGGTTGGTATGAACTGTCATACAACTAAATACAAGAATTCACTGGCCTAAGTGACTTACGAGGAATGTGGTATCAATACGCAACGCAGATATGATAATTTTTTATTGTATTCATCGTTGGTATTATACCTAGCCCTTGAGATTTATACTAAGAACTTAATAAATTTGTTATTTTGTTCTGGTCTAAACAAAACAAGTAGTTGTTCGAATTTTGACCATGATCCATAGAATATGGATAAGTTGTTATAAATCTTGTTGGTAAAACTTATATCTATAATACTGACGCTAAACGCCCTAAGGCTAATGATTTGAATTCCACCTAATCGTGGAACCGCCATTTAAGTCATATTAGAAAGAATTACATGAAGAAACTAAATGCTGTTGAATTTTGGAGTCACTTGATTTTGAATCATTTGACGCTAGCAACACCTTCTAAAAGGAAAATGACTTGAACTTCGTTCGAGAGGCCTAAGATTGAACGAACGCCTATACATGTTGGAAATTATACATAATTGATGTATGTGATCCATTGGGTGTAGCCATGAGTGGTAGATTCATCTACTTCGTCGATGAGTTGAATAGTATACTCAGATATACCTATTTAATGAGAAAGAAGTCTGAAACATTTGAATATGTTCAAAGAATTTCAGCATCACGTAGAAAATCATTGTAACTGTAAATATCTATGATGAGTTTATAGAAGGGATTATTTGAGTTACAAGTTTAGCACAAAACATCTGAGTGTTGTGGAATTTATTCTACAACTTATGCCTTCCGAAACACCATAGGAGTGTGGAATGTTTGAGAGACATAATTGAACCATGTTTGACATTGGAAGATCAATGATGTAAATTAAAATGAAATGCCATTATATTTTTGAGTACTATGCTTTAGAGACTACCGCTTTTACACTTAAAAGAGTACCATCATACACTGCTAGAGAAAACGCTACACGAGTAAATGAGGGCTTGAGGCGCATTCTCCAGAAATGCGCCTCCTGTATATTAGACGAGGCGCATGTCGAAAATGCGCCTCGGGTAAGGTAGGTATAGGAGGCGCATGTCCAAAATGCGCCTCGGGTAAGGCAGGTATAGGAGGCGCATATGTCCAAAATGCGCCTCGTATATGCCATGTGGGTGCCACCCCCTCCCGGCCCTAGGTTACGCGAGGCGCATATGGCATATGCGCCTCCTATACCTGTATATATGAGGCGCATTTCAAAACGAGCCTCGCATAACCTGCATATAGCAGGCGCATTTTTGATATGCGCCTCCTATATGCAGGTTACGCGAGGCTCGTTTTGAAATGCGCCCTATAATGCCTCTCAATCCTACCCCCCACCCCTGCAGAAAAATCGATAAAAACTTTAAAATCCGAAATCCTTCGACATGCCCGTACCTAATACAACATAGCAATGGTGAAAATTTTAAAATTTGAATTTTGACTTTTTCCAAAAAAGTAGTTTGGAAATTTCAAACGGCTATAACTTTTGCGTACGAACTCAGACATTTTTTTGTAATATATGGAAATTTATCAGCTCAAGATTTCCAATGTTCTCGCAACCACCTACGGTCGTTTAGACAAATTTTTAGATTTTTTAAAAAATAAAGGGAAATATGAAAGCAGGATGATTTTATGTTTTGATAGGAAAATTTGACTTTTTTTGAAATATTTGACTTCCCTATGTTGTTTCTTTGATGTTTTAATTGTTTTAAACTTTTTATATTTTTTTGTAATTTTTCATTTTTTAAAATTTTTTGTTTCAAAAAAAAAATCAACAGATTTGCTTGATTCCTAGCATGTTCTTGTTCTAGAGAAGGAGCACTTTTCACATTGCAAATCTGAAAACATGTTTAACACACCAGGATGTGGTTGTCATCCAATTGGTTTGATAATCATGTTTGGATTTTTCTTTTAGCGTTAGTAGTCCGGAGTAGCCGAAGATTTAGACGCGATCATGCATGCATAGAAGGATCAGAATCAAAAAGCTTGCTACGAGCACATTTCACCAACTCAAACAACAGCTGCATGTACGCGATTAATCAAGCTTCACCTAATCCCATGCAAAGCATGCCCGTCTGCGTCACTTGACCCATGCACTGTCGCGTCAGGCAAATTCCACACCACACAGACACAGATGGTTCCAAAACACAACTTTTTTCCACATATACATACTCTCGTGGGCAGGCAGGTTCGGCTACACGAACAAAGATTTTACTAGAGAGAGGGGTACGTGCCCCACTCGACACGCCATGGACGGAACGGATCGACGGTCACGGTAGAAGACTATATAGGTAGGTAGGTTCTCGGGTGGCCGGATACATTGACGGTCCACTACTAACTGACGAACTAATAATGAAGGACTAGTTGTCGACGGAGACGGAGTTGGTCCTGTTCATGCTGCCCTTGAGGAATGAGTTTTTGAGTTTTTTAAAGTATTTTTAAGTTTTTTGAGTTTTTTTAAGTTTTTTGAGTCTTTTCGGATTTTTTAAGTTTTTTGAGTTTTTTAAGTTTTTAAATTGTAGGGTTAATAGAGTTGATTGCATAGTATTATCACAAGATGAATGAGGTAAGGAGTGGTGGCTACGTGCGAAGGAACATAGAAGTTAAGCGTGCTGGGGGTGGAGTAGTGCTACGATGGGTGACCGAGCAGGAAGTTTGACTTTGACCTGAGATTAGGGTGATTCAAAAAATCTGAAAAATAGGAAATTCAGAAAAATAGGGAATTTTTTAAAAAAATTAAAATTTTGTTTTCGAACCAAATTCAAACGCGGAGCAAATGCGAGGCGCATTTTGATATATGCGCCTCCTATAACCTGATTATAGGAGGCGCATTTTGAAATGTGCCTCGAGTAATCAGTTATAGGAGGCGCATATCATATGTGCCTCGGGTAACGGAATACGCGAGGCTTACACTTAGAGGCGCATTTCATATGCGCCTCGAGCACACAAAAAATGCGCCTCGGGTAAGGATTTCTGTAGTAGTGATATTTGATCCATTGAATTGACAACCATATGAGATATGGGACGGGAAGTTACCCAAATGGTCTTTTCGACAATTTTGGTATGCAAATGAGTTTCCAACTAAAATGGATAAATATCTTTGTAGGTTATCCCAAGGAAGCATTGGGAATTCTTAACACTTTAAGCCAAAGACAAAGTGTTGTTGTCACTGAAAATGGCTTATTTCCGAGAAGGATGTTCTCGCGAAAGTTTTTGAGTGGGAGGACAATAGAAATTCGATAAGTAAGATGAGAAGAGTGGCGCAGGACCAGAATTTGTTCTGGAAGCGGCCACGGAGCCCATGGTACCCGCACCTACAAGTTGTTGTAGCTCCGGAGATCAAATTATATATTGAACTCATTAGTCAGGAACGATTTCGTAATCGAATAATAAAGATTTGAGAACGAAGTATTATTGTTGGACAATGATAAAACCGACCATATACAAGGAAGCGATGATGGGCCCTTTGAACTCCGTTAAAATGGCATGACACCATAAAATCCAAGATAGTATTCATGTACGAAATCAAGCTTGGAACTTGGTGAAACATGAATGAGTCTATAAACAGACATGGATATTACATCCATAAAAGGTTCGAGTTGCCGAAAGTTGTTTACGACAAAGTTCAAAAAGTTGACTACTACAATAAGATTTGGATCTTCCGTAGCGATACCTTAAGTCTATATGGATTATTCTAGCAATCGCTGCAAATGAGTTATGTCGGGTAACAAAGTTGTGTCCCTTAGTGGGAATGCTAACCAAGGACGTATATCTGATACATCCAAGGGAGTTGTTGATCCCGAGATAGCTAAGAAAAGGATATGCAAACTTCCATGATAGAAGTACGCATCAGGGAGAAGAAATCTTCATTGAATGAAATAGTCAAAAGAGTTTTTGATTTCATTATGAACAATGAAGAAGCTTGTTTTTGCAAGAAATTAAGTGGGAGCGCTAAGACATATTCATGATACTTTATGTGGATGACATATCGTTGACTGAAAGATCATGTATCTTTGCTTGACATAATTAAAAGTTTCACTGAATATAGTATTCACTGAAAGGACATAGACCAAAAACCATGTTAGGCATCTAAGATTCATGGAGATGAATTGATGCGCCTAAAAGGTTGTGTCAAAGTACATAAAAGTGATACCGAAGTAGTTCGATATGGTAATGTCAAGAAGTGTTCTTGCCGCATGGCATGTTTAACAAGATTTGAGTGCAGTAGACACTTGGTGAGTATAGAAGATGAGTGATTTTGATCATTCATAAACACCATGATATGTACACAATCAGATATCCTATGCTGTAATATAGTTACGAGCATTTACTAGAGTGATTCATGTGATGATCACTGGACAACAGTAAAATATTCTTGGATGCTTTGGAAGAACAAAGAATATATTTTGGATGTGAAACTGACAAACATAACGCTGCAATGTATTGCACCGAGAGGGAGTTGTGTCACATATCCAAATAAAACTAATTTTGATCTCAATTAGGCTATATATGTGTTCAATGGAAGTGGCACAATAAGATGGAAGGAAGTTTCATGTTGTTTTTCCGATGAGTTCCAAAGTTCAACATTATTACGGATTCTACAAATGAAGGATATGTATACTGTCATTGTGACAAACGAGATACACTACAACCTAAGGCTGAATATATCGTTGCTATGAGTAGCAAACGATGGCTAAGTATATCGTTGTTTTGACAACAAATTTTGAGTCGAGAAAGTTCTTTTGAACTTGGTGTAGTTCCATGTGTGTCAGATCTATGAAGCTATATTGTATTTAACAATATTGGTAACATGATTGAGACCGATGAACTAAGGTTCCACCATGTGACCAAAACTATACAAAGTCCTGCCTAAACTCATTCGTAATGAGTGATGCGTAGAGACGCAAGGGATATGCAAAGTACATACGGACTTGAAGCGTTCAAAGACGTTGACTGAAAACCTCTTCCACGAGCTAAACATGATCATCACCAGAAGGCCATTGGTGTTGGATCTTTACAAGTGTTAACTAGATTATTGACTCTAGTGCAAGTGGGAGACTGAAGGGAATATGCCCTGAGAGGCAATAATAAAGTTGTTATTAAGCTAGTCCATGTTTATGATAGTAGTTTATTTTTCATGCTATAATTGTATTAACAGGAAACGTTGATACATGTGTGATTAATAAACAAACAAGGTTCCTAGTAAAGCCTCTCTTTCATACTAGCTCGTTGTGTAACGGATGATCATAGGTTTCCTAATCATGAACATCATATGTTGTTAACAATGGGGTCATGTCATTAGAAGAATGATGTGATGAACACTCACCCATTATAAGCTAAGCAATACGATCAAGTCATTAAGTTCAAATTTTTGTAGCAAACAAACAAAGTAACTTTAGTCCTTGGACCATGAGATCATGTCAATCACTTACACTGGAAGAGTGCTTAAGTGACATCAAACGTCACACCATGAAAGGGTGACTATAAAGGTGAAGCTAGGTATTCTGAAAGTGTGAGTAGAGGCAACGTGAATCAAGAGTGGGATTTGTCCATCCAGATGACGGAGAGATATACTCTGGGCCTTCTCGGTGATATCACATTAACATCGCTTGCAAGCATGTGACTAGGTCATGGGAATGTTATATCACGGAACGAGATTGAACAAGGTATAGTGGATACCATCGATCGAATCTCAAACAAGTAAGATATCGCGAGACAAAAGGATTTAGTTACGGCGTTTATGGTTCACGCGATCTGAAGATTAAATCGCTGAATGTGTGGGAGTCAGTACGGGTCCCCAGACCCCACTGCTGCTTATTGATCAGAGAGGCGTCTCGATCATGTCCACATTATTCACGAACCGTAGGGTGACACACTTAAGGCAAGAGACGCACTTGAGAAGATACGAGACATCAGAAAAAGATTGAGAACATCCGGAAGTGTTTCGGGGATCGCCGGAATTGTTTCAGGAATTTTCACCAGAAGTGTTTCAGGAAAATACTTAAAATGTCAAGGGGCTTTGTACAAATGTTTGTTAATTAATGAATTAACAAAATTCTGTACAAAATGATTAAATTTCGAATTCACACATTTAAGGAAAAGTCTCTTCATTTTTAGTGGAGATTAATGCATGGAAGTGGATTTTAATTCATGGGAGTGGATTTTAATTTCCCATGAGTGGAGGGTGAGTGGGAAATGATGAGAGGAAGAGGTGGGGGCACCACCATGGTGGCTGGCCACCCCTTGGGTCGTCCACCCCTGTCACGCCCAATATGTGACCCTATCCAAAAGGAACTCGAAGGTCCCACCAAGGATAGACCCGCATATTGAAACGCTTTTGCAAGGTGGATATCATTACATCAACATTACATAATAGATGGGGATACATACAAAAGGCATACAATGCCACATGAATACAACATCATACAGAAGATCAACATCCGACTACGGATGAAACACAAACAGAAGCTCAAACGACATCCACCTCGCTAGCCCGGGCTGCCGACTGGAACCTATCCCCTGATCGAAGAAGAAGCAGAAGAAGAACTCCAAAACACGCAAACATCGCTCTTGCGTCAAGATCATCGCATAACCTGTACCTGCAACTGTTGTTGTAGTAATCTGTGAGTCACGAGGACTCAGCAATCCCATTACCATGGGTATCAAGACTAGCAAAGCTTAATGGGAAAGGAAGGGGTAAAGTGGTGAGGTTGCAGCAGCGACTAAGCATGATATGGTGGCTAACATACGCAAATGAGAGCGAGAAGAGAAGCAAAGGAACGGTCGTGAAGCTAGCAATGATCAAGAGGTGATCCTAAACTCCTACTTACGTCAAACATAACCCAACGACCGTGTTCACTTCCCGGACTCCGCCGAGAAGAGACCATCACGGCTACACACGCGGTTGATGCGTTTTAATTCGGATCTGGTGTCAAGTTATCTACAACCGGACATTAACAAATTCCCATCTGCCACATAACCGCGGGCACGGCTCTCGAAAGTTTATACCCTGCAGGGGTGTCCCAACTTAGCCCATGATAAGCTCTCGCGATCAACGAAGGATATTCCTTCTCCTAGGAAGACCCGATCAGTCTCGGAATCCCGGTTTACAAGACAATTCGAAAATTGTAAAACAAGTCTAGCAAGACCGTCCGATGCGCCGACAATCCCGATAGGAGCTGCACATATCTCGTTCTTAGGGCAACACCGGATGAACACTACGTACAACTAAAACCAGACCTCGAGTTTCCCCGAGGTGGCGCTGCAAGTGGCTCTGGTTCGGACCAGCACTTAGACAAGCACTGGCCCGGGGGGGCTAAAATAAAGATGACCCTTGGGTTAATTACTCCCAAGGGAAAAGTAGGTGGTGGTGAGGCAAAAGGTAAAACCAAGGTTGGGCCTTGCTGGAGGAGTTTTATTCAAAGCGAACTGTCGAGGGGGTTCCATAAATCACCCGACTGCGTTAGGAATGCAAAATCCGGGAACATAATACCGGTATGACGGAAACTAGGGCGGCAAGAGTGGAACAAAACACCAGACATAAGGCCGAGCCTTCCACCCTTTACCAAATATATAGATGCGTTAATAATATAAGAGATATTGTGATATCCCAACAAAATCCTATCCTCCATGGAGCAATCTTCAACTTCACCTGCAACTAACAACGCTATAAGAGGGGCTGAGGAAAGCGGTAACATAGCCAAACAACGGTTTGCTAGGAATGGTGTCAAAGGTTAGCGGTTCATGGCAATTTGGGGAGGCTTGAAGAGCAAAAGATAGGTAGCGCAGCATAGCGATAGAACGAAGCAACTAGCATAGCAATGATAGTAGTGAGATCCAAGGTGACGGTCATCTTGCCTGAAATCCCGCAAGGAAGAAAACGAGTCCATGAAGAAGATGAAGCCACGAAGACGAACCAAGCGTAGGCGAAGGAATCCTCACGATCGCAATGAAACGGGAACTATCGAGAAGAAGCACACAACATAGTAAACACACCACACATGAACAAGACATGATGCACAACAAGCATGATGCATGACAAAGGCTACATGAAGCTACTCATGGCAAGAGACGATGCAAACAAGAGCAACACATCAAAGCAAGTTTAAATGAGGCCGGAAGTAACATACAACAATTCCGGTAAGTCCTCATACGCAAATTTTGGAATTGGTCCAGAACTGAATAAACCTTATGTTCAAATTGTTAAACAGCAAGTTAAGATGCACCAATATGATCTACACGAGATTCTAGTCAAGTTACATATAAAGTTCATTAGATTTGAGCTACGGCCTAGAAGATATGAGCAAAACAAGTTACGCATGGCATTGATGCAAAATGCATACAAACATCAAGCAAACACCTCAAAACAAGGATGCAACATGATAATATGAAACTACATGCAAAATCAAGCAAGTTTCATATAGAGCACACTCAAAACGGAGCAACGGTTCAACGCATACACTATATACAAGTTTAAAGGACAAGCTGTCCAAAACAGCAACTAGGCATATTGCAAGCATCAAAACAATATGCTACAGCACCCCAACATAATAACAAAAAGGCATGGGCATGAAGTACAGGTAAAGCTTGACAAAACATGAACACCGAGCTAACTCCAAAAACAACTAGAACATGCTCCAAAGGACATGGCAAGATTGCAAATAATAACAGTTTCAAACATTAGCAGAAATAACATCAGGTTGCAATGTTTAGAGCTATCAAACAGCATGTTACAGGACATTAACATGGCAAACAAAGGCATGGAATGAATCTACTAAATTCATAGAACAAAAGTCCCTTACTGACCATGAGCCAAAAAGGAGCAGAAGATATGATGGTACCCATGTAAACATGGCAAGTTATATGGCAGATTCATACATGGCAGAAACAACAATAAGTAGTCATGTTGGTGAGCTTGAACCACTCACCATAGAGCAAAACATGGCATGGCAAGGCAACCAACAGTAAGAAGACATGCTTATGAAGCTAACCATGGCAAGATCAAGTTCATAGGGTGCGTGGATCACTAGAAAAACACATGGCCAAAACTGAACTTAATGTTAACAGGCTGACAGCAACATTATTTAGCAAGTTTGAGAGCAAGATAATAACAAGTTACAACAGGCTATTAATGCAACCAGGGGCATGAATGGACAGATCATGACATGTATAACAAAACATCCTTAGTGAACATCTCCAGATTATGCATAGAATGACTTGTAGCAGCAGGTTTACATAGCAACAAAATATAGCAGATTCAGACTAGCAAAACAACAACAGCAAGTACCCTACTTAACAAGCTCGATGCACTCACTACACAACTCACAAAAAAACATGGATGGCACCACTGTAAAGATGGCATGACATAGATCAAAACACATGTAGAGCTCATGCTCATAGGATGCACACATCAAACATGGCAAAAATGACAAATGAGCATGTTATAACAGTTTCAGCAGATTAACATCATATAGCACTCTTGCGACGATGATTTGGGCATCAAGATGAGCTCAATGAAAATTATGCAATGAGATGAAATGAACTACTCATCGAGACGAACAATTTGCCATATTACACGCACAAAACGGAGCAGTATGCAGCAAGTTATGATGCGATGAACATGGCATGATAATGTCAAAATCTCAGGGACTTGCGCAAAAATCGGGGTCAACCTCTTCTTCCAGATCTGGATCTGGCGCGGAGAACGAGGCGGGGCCGGAGCTCAACGAAGACGTGGCGGCGCGGGCGGCCGGAGCACGGGCGCCGAGGGCGGCGCCGCCGGGACGGCGGCGGACGGCGGCGCTGGGCCGCACCGGCGACGGGCGGCACCGACGGAGACGGCGGAGGAGAACGAGGCGGGCCGCCGGTGATGGGGAAAAGTGGCGGCGGCGAGACATCAGCGGTGGAGGCGCGCCAGCGAGGAGGGCACCGGGCGGCGAGGAACGGCGCAGGCGGGCGGCGAGGCCTTTGCCGGCGGCGGCCGGAGGCGGAGGCGACGCGGGCCCGACCAAGCGGCGCGGATGGGATGGGCCCGTGTGCCCGATTCGGACGCCTTGAACCCACGGCGGACTGTGGCGGCGCGGGGACAGGTGGCGGGCTGGGATTCGGCGAGGGGATGCGGCGCTGGGACACGTGGCAGCCCGGGAGTGGCTGCGTGCGGCGGCGCGGGATGTCCGGCGAGCGCCGGACATGTCGGGAGGCGGCGAGGGAGAGGAAGGCTAGGGTTTGGACTGCGGGAATTTCGTGGGAGGGGCACATTTATAGGTAGAGGGAGCTAGGAGGCTCCAAATGACGCACGGTTTTCGGCCACGCGATCGTGATCGAACGACCGAGAGCATGGAGGAGATTTAGATGGGTTTTGGGCCACTTTGAAGGGGTGTTGGGTTGCAAGACAAAAGAGGCCTTTACGGTTACCCGGTTAACCGTTGGAGTATCAAACGACCTCCAAATGGCACGAAACTTGACAGGCGGTCTACTGGTGCTATACCAAGGCCGCTTGGCAAACCTCGGGCCATTCCAAGAAATTTTAACAACCGCTCACAATAGGAGACAAAAAGGGGAACGCCGGAGGACATAGGAGTGCCGGATTGCAAAACGAACAACGAGGAAAATGCTCGGATGCATGAGACGAACACGTATGCAAAATGAGATGCACATGATGACATGATAAAAGGCAACATGCGAGCAACTGACATGGCAACGACGGCGAATAACTGGCAGACACCTGGCGCATCAAAACCGGGGCGTTACAACCCCCTCCTCCTATAAAAGGAGGGGTGGAGCTCCTCTCCAAAACACACCTCATGGCTTGGCCATTTCTCCTCTCCCTCCTAGTTGCATAGTTTCTCCAAGTTCTCGAGTTTCTGGGCTGGCGTAGCCCTGGCCAAGTTAGTTTTTTGAGAGCACCACGCCGTTGTGCTGCTCTAGTAGCTCGGAGGATCTTCTACTTCCGCTGCCCTGCTGGGACGAGGGACGGAGGTCGTCATCAAGCCGTACATGTGCCCGATCACGGATGCGCTGCTAGTTTGCGGAGCTTCTTCACGATCTTGAGATCGGCAAGTGAACGACAACATTAACAATGAGAATTGATCTCGTAATGCTTTTGGTCTTCGAGGGTATGTGATTCCAAGACCATGGCTACTCGTTGCTTACATCTCCTGGATTAAGATCTTGGTTATTCGTTCATACCATTGGAAAAATTTTGTTTTCTATGCTGCGAACCCATCAGTTCTCTCCATTTTATGAATCTCATGAGCTGCCTAACATGATTGAGATTATCTTATTACTGTGCTTCATGTATGAATCTTGTGAGCTGCCTAACATGATCAAGATCATCTTTACGTAATGTTACTTGTGTTGGTTTGCTGGGATATGACTAGATATTGAGTACAATGTTCAAGTAGAGTATAGATCTTGAGTCTCTGTTTGAATAGATCTTGAATCTATTTGGTGTTATTGTGATCTTGCATGCTCTTCGTTGTTAGTGGTTGCTCTGGCCAAGTAGTTGCTTTCAACTCCAAGATTGATTATTTATGCTAGATAGTTGGTTCATGCCTCAAGTAAGCCTGGGCTCGAGTGATATAAACGACTAAGGATGTGGATGTGATGTTGCCACTAGGGAGAACTAGATGGTGCTCTGCCCAAATTGGGTGGTTCTACTGTCTACTTTACACACTTTACTTAATGCAATAGTCTGTTGTTAGAGCTTACTTAGTAGGCTTGTTTGCAGCTTAATACTCATGGTTTGTTCCGATGATATCTCCGTGAGTGGACTATTTAGTCACAGATGGATTTGGATGGAGGTCTGTGATCTTTGTTGTAATGCCCAATCAATCTCATAGTTTTCATCTTGTCTAGTATTTGCATCTTTGTGTGCCTTCTCAATTGTCAATTGCCCAGCTGTAATTTGTTTATCCAGCACCTTATTATCTTGTGGAGAGACACCTCTAGTGAACTGTGGACCTCGGTCCTTCTCTTTACTATTGCTATACAACCTGCTGCTTACTGTTTCCTGTTTTCCTATTTTCTTTACTGTAAACAAACTCTTTCCATTCGATACAATTAATCCTTTGTTTCCAGCAAGACCAGTGGGATTGACAACCTCACTGTCTTGTTGGGGCAAAGTAATTTGGTTGTGTTGTGCAGGTCTCTACTTCAACCTTGGTGCCATTCTTTGCTTCCTACTGGTTCGATAACCTTGGTTTCTTCACTGAGGGAAACTTGCCTGCTGTCCTACATCATACCTTCCTCTTGGGGTTTCCAACAATCCTCAACCATCATCACTGGGGACATCAAATGGCGAGTGGCGCAACAATGGAAGATGTTCCAAGGTTGACTTCACCAGTTGAAGAGAGAGCTAATGATCAAGATCATGAAACTCCAACAGAGGAGACTACCAAACCTCACAGGTCAACACGGACACATGCAGCTCCTAAGCTATACGGTGACCCTGATTTAAACTTCATGGTAGATGAATATGATGTCCCTGCGACATATGAAGAAGCGATGATGAGCCCAGACTCCAACAATGGCTTGAAGCCATGAAATCCGAAATGGGATCCATGTACGAAAACCAAGTGTGGACTTTGGTGGACCTTCCCGATGATCAAAATGCCGTTGAGAATAAATGAATTTTAGAAAGAAACACTGACGCTAATGGTAATGTGACTGTCTATAAAGCTTGACTTGTTGCAAAATGTTTTGGACATGTTCAAGGAGATGACTACGATGAGACTTTCTCACCCGTAGCGATGCTAAAGTCGGTTAGGATTTTGTTAGCAATTGCCGCATATTATGATTATGAAATCTAGCAAATGGATGTCAAAATGGAGTTCCTCAATGGTAATATTGAGGAAGAGTTGTACATGATACAACCCAAAGGTTTTGTCGATTCTGAAAATGCTGACAAGGTATGCAAACTTTAGTGATCCATCTATGGACTGAAGCAAGCATCCCGGAGTTGGAATCTCCGCTTTGATGAGGTGATCAAAGGGTTTGGATTTTTCCAAACTTTTGGAGAAGCTTGTGTTTACAAGAAAGTGAGTGGGAGGTATGTAGCATTTCTAATACTATATGTGGATGACATACTGATGATTGAAAATGATACAACACTTTTAAAGAGTGTAAAAGGTTATCTGAACATCAAATTTTCAATGAAGAACCTTGGTGAATCAGCGTATATTCTAGGAATAAAAATCTATAGAG
This sequence comes from Aegilops speltoides, assembly GCA_021437245.1. Taxonomy (NCBI): domain Eukaryota; kingdom Viridiplantae; phylum Streptophyta; class Magnoliopsida; order Poales; family Poaceae; genus Aegilops; species Aegilops speltoides. The sequence continues at coordinate 111,784 of JAHHZJ010000940.1, forward strand.
ATAGATCAAGACACTTGATTGGGATTTCACAAAGTACATACCTTGACAAGATTTTGAAGATGTTCAGAATGGACCAAAGTAAGAAAGGAATCTTACCTATGTTGCAAGGCGAAGTGTTGAGCAATGTCCCCTACACCTCTACGGTAGGATCTATCATGTATGCTATGCTATGCACTAGACCGGATGTGACACATGCTATTAGCTTGACTAGCAGGTACCAATCTGATCCAGGTTTGGAACACTAGATGGAGGTCAAACACATCCTAAAGTACTTAAGAAGGACTAAGGAAATGTTTCTCGTATATGGCGGTGAAGAGGAGCTCGTCGGAAAGTGTTACGTCGATGCTAGCTTTTACACCGATCCGGATGACTCTAAGTCGCAATCCAGATACGTTTTTATAATGAATGGAGGAGTGCTCAGCTGGAGAAGTTCCAAGCAATCGGTGGTAGCGGGATCAATAACAGAAGCAGAATATGTTGCAGCTTCAAAAGCAGCTTCAGAAGCGGTTTGGAGGAAGGCATTAATTACTGAACTTGGTGTGGTCCCTAGCGCATCAGATCCCATGGTCATTTGTTGTGACAACAATGGTGCCATTGCCAATGCCAAGGAACTAAGGTCTCACCAGAAAGGCAAACATATCAAGCGACGATTTCACTCCATCCGTGAACATGTCAAGGAAGGGGATGTAAACATTTGCAAAATACACACGCACCCGAATGTGGCAGACCCGTTGACTAAGGCTCTCCCTAGGACGAAACATGATCAACACCGAAACACCATGGGTGTTAGATTCATCACTATGTAATCTAGATTATTAACTTTACTGCAAGTGGGAGACTAAAAGGAATATGTCCGAGAGGCAATAATAAAGTGGTTATTATATATTATTCCATATTTATGATAGATGTTTATTTCTCATGCTAGAATTATATAAATCCTAAACGCTAATACATGTGTGACAAATAAACAAATAGGAGTTCCTATAGAGCCTCTCATATAACTAGCTCATTGATTAATCGATGATCAAAGGTTTCATGATCATGAACACTGGATGTTTTTAATAACAGGGTCATGTCATTAGGATAATGATACGATGAACACCACACCCATAGTAAGCTAAGCAATACAATCAAGTCATCAAGTTCAAATTGTCTTAGTACTCAAACAAACTAGCTCTAATTCTTAGACCATGAGATCATGTCAATCACCGACACCGGAAGAGTGTCTTGATAGCATCAAGCGTCACACCGTCATTGGTTGGCTAAAAAGGTGATCTCATCAGGTATTCGGAAAGTGTTGGTTGAGGCTCATGGATTAAGAGTGGGATTTGTCCATCCAGATGACGGAGATATATACTCTGGGCCCTCTCGGTGATATAACATTGACACCGCTTGAAAGCATGTGACTAGGTCACAAGAATGCCATATCACAGAACGAGTAACGAGTACCTGTCAGTAACGAGATCGAACTAGGTATGATAGATACCAACGATCATATCTCGGACAAGTAAAATATTGCAAGACAAAAGGATTTAGCTACACTGTTGATGGTTCACACGATCTCAGAATTTATCTTTGAATTTGCAAGAGTCTTTATGGATTTGCCAGATCCCGCTGTTCACTATTAATCGAAGAGGGGTCTCGATTATGTCTGCAATATTCACGAACCGTAGGGTGACACACTTAACGTTAGTTGACGCATTTGAGAGGATACGAAAACACTGAAATAATTTGGAAATCATCGGAGAGGTTTTTGGGAAAACCATCAGAAGGAGTTCTGGGTAATATCCACTATATGCAAGGGGCTGTTTGAATAATGTTTGTTAATTGAATTAACAAATATTGATAAAATTCCTAAATATATTTTCATTTATGAATGGAAACCCCCTGGTTTAATTGGAGGAGTTTCTACTCAAATTAAACACCATAATGCATTTAGTGAATAAAGGAGGTTAAGAGGATGGAATTGATGAGGAGGGAGGGGAAGGGGCACCCCCCATGGACGACGCCCCCCTTGGGCTGCCTCCCCTCCTCTCCTATATAATTAAGGAGGGGTAGAGGACCTATCCTCCTTGCTCTTTTTGGCCCAGCCATCCCTCTCTTTCTCCATTGCATAGTTGCTGTCCAAAATTCTTTGAAATGAACCTAAGATAAATATCTTAGAATTTCTTCCAAGTTTACAATATATCTATCTTTGCGGCATAGAGAGATTTTATAGAGATTTGGCTATCCGCGGTCCTTCTGGTGGCTCATAGCTTATCCGATTGTCAGATCAAAGATGTGCTTCAGTTCAATGGATCTTTCTGTAGTGAAGCCATATATCCCTTGTGAAAAAAGTAGAATTTTTCAGATATATGAAAATTCTAAAGTGAAATTCATGTGAAAATTCTTAAGTGAAATTCATATGAGAACCCTAAATTCAATAATAAAATTACTTAAATACACTGGAAGAGTTTATCAAAACTATTTGCAAATAATCTCTTCAAATCATCTGGAGTTTAAAACATTGTCTTCTATTTGCACAATGCCGTTTCTTCAGAACCCGAGCTCCAGGGTCAAGTAAACCTTCGGATTGCATTACCTTGCAATTTCCAGGCAAGTTTGCTCATGTCCATTGTCTTTTTTCAAAAGTACATTTGAATAGTACTTCATACCACTTGCATCAAAATACTGCTTTAAAATAAAATGGTGGATGATGGAACCATCGATTGGTTATACGATCGGAGTATCATATGGTGGAGGTGGTTCCATTGTACCGGGAATATATATGATTTAATAACAACTCTAATCGGTCATTCCAAAGCGTCATATAAACTACGCTAACCACAGATCTTGGTATGGGACAAGCGAATCAGAAGTTACTTCTGAGTTCCGTATATCCTCGGAGGCGTAGCCATATTGAAATTCCTTTCAAGGAAAATGAATTAATGGGAGCCCATGGTAAACGTCCCTACACGGTTTATAGACAACAAACCATGGGAACTATGTGGTCTCATTTGCGCCCAGCATAAGCAACCCACTGATTGCCCTCAACGGACCCGTTGGGAAACCCCAAGTTTAAGGTGAGATGAGTGCAGCGGCAAATTTCCCTCAATTATGAAACCAAGGTTGAATCGACCAGTAGGAGGAAGGAAGCACTTCTCAAGGTTGAAGCTAGCTGACTTTTGGCAGGCGTCGTACCAGAGTCAGCGACAATGTGGAGACCTGAACACAAACAACTAATCTACTTTGCCCCAATGGAACAGTGAGGTTGTCAATCCCACTTGTCTTGCTGAAAAGAAAGGGTTAAACGTATAGTGTGGATGAAGTTTGTTTGCAATGAATAAAAAGCAATGGCGCCAGAAAAGTGTGCCGCTGGAAGAAAAGCAACGGTGCCAGAAAAGTGTCTGGAAGCAAGATTGTATTATCAATGTAAAAGAAAGAACCGGGGTCCACAGTTCACTAGAGGTGTCTCTCCATAACAGATAAATAACATGTTGGGTAAACAATTACAGCTGGGCAATTGACAAATACAGAATGCACCATAATGCATGTACATGGCATGAAGACTACTGTGAGATTTGATGTGGGCATTACAACATATTACATAGACCGTCATCCAGCTGCATGTATGACTAGTAATCCACCCTCAGAATATCATCCGAACAACTTTGGGTATTAAGCTGTAAGCAACAGATTATCGCAGCAAGCAAAGTGTGTAAAGTAAACAATAGAATTATCCTTGTATAAAGCAATGTTGTTTTCTCCCTAGTGGCAATAGCACATCCACAACCTTAGAAGTTGATGTCACTCTTGACCTGATTAAATGGAGGCATGAACCCACTATCTAGCATAAATACTCCCTCTTCGAGTCAAAAGCAACTACTTGGCCAATGCAACTACTAGAAACGGAGAGCATGCAAGAACATAAATAACACATAAGATAGATCTATAATCAACTTGACATACTACTCAATATTCATTGGATCCCAGCAGACACAACATGTAGCATTACATAAAGATGATCTTGATCATGTTGGGTGATACGTTGCAAACGTATCTATAGTTTTTTATGCTCCATGCTTGTTTATTACCAATTACTCTATGTTTTTACTGAGCTTCTGGGTGTTTTTATGGATTTTCTGTGACTAACATATCGACAAGATGCCACAGTACCAGTTCCCTGTTTTCTGCTGTTTTTGATTCCAGAAAAGTTACAAAGGAAATATTGTCGGAATTGGACAAAACTTGACGGAAGTCCCTATTTTACCCGAAGACTCCAGAAGCCAGAAGGGGACCCCAGGGGTGGCCTGGGTGGACCACACCACCCCCAGGTGTGGGTGGGGCCCTGGCCACGCCTGGCCAGGGTGTAGCCCACCTCCGGCTCCGCCCTTTCGCCTATATATCCCCCCGAGGCAAAAACCCTAAAAATAACCCCGAATCATCCAGAAAAGTTCCGCCGCCGCCGTCACATCGAAGCCAAGTTTCAGGGGACAGAAGTCTCTGTTCTGGCACCCTGCCGGGACGGGGAAATGCCCCCAGAAGGATCTCCATCGACTCGACCACCATCTTCATCACCATTGCTGACTCCTATGATGAGGAGTGAGTAGTTCTCCCTGGGGCTGCGGGATCTATAGTAGCTATGTGGTTCATCTCTCTCTTATGATGTGATCTTTACGTGATCATGAGCTTTGTAATCTAGTTGAACATGTAGATGTTACTCTTGTGATCCATGCTACGCGACCTTTAAGGATTGCTTCGGCAGTCCTACGCAGTGAGGAAGTGGTGTTCGTTATCCAACCGGAGAGTAGCTCAGAGTAGCATGGTGAAGTGCTAGCATCTATGTATTCAATTACTTTATTATTGTTGCGAGTGTCCACTAGTGAAAGTAGGATCCCTAGGCCTTGTTTCCAACCATTGAAACACCGTTTCCATTCAGTTCTGTTACATGTTTGCCTAATGCCATTATTATTTCAGATTGCCATCATCACTTATATCCATCCATACCACTTGTATTTCACTATCTCTTCGCCGAACTAGTGCACCTATACATCTGACAAGTGTATTAGGTGTGTTGGGGACACAAGAGACTTCTTGTATCTTAATTGCAGGGTTGCTTGAGAGGGATATCTTTGACCTCTACCTCCCTGAGTTCGATAAACCTTGGGTGATCCACTTAAGGGAAACTTGTTGCTGTTCTACAAACCTCTGCACTTGGAGGCCCAACACTGTCTACAAGAGTAGAAGCATATGTAGTCATCAAGCTTTTTTCTGGCGCCATTGCCGGGGAGGTAAGGTACAAGGTACTCACATCCTGTGTGAGTGCTCAAAGGTATTTCCTTTAGATTCTGCAATTAGATCTTTTTGTTTCTTGTTTTCACTAGTTAGGCTTAATGGAAAACAACAACGAAATTAGAGAGCTGAGTTAGGACATGAGGTGTTTGAAGAGAAAATTAGGAGACCTATGGAGCTTTATTTGCATGCTAATAGAAATGTTTTTAATATGAATTTTTTGAACACCATTGTTGCTAATGCTATAGAAAAGTCTATGCTTGGGGAGGCTTGTTTTGATGGGCATGATCTTTTTAGTCCCCCAAGCACGGAGGAGAAAATTTACTTTGACGATACTATACCTCCTATATATGATGATTACAATGATGGTTATGATATTTTCAGTCCACCTACTATTGAGGAGAAAATCAGGTTTGATTACAATATGCCTCCTATATTTGATGATTATGGTGATGAGAATAGCTATCTTGTTGAATTTTCTCCCACTACTTGTGTGGAGAGTAATAACTATTTTATGCATGTGGCTCATGACAAGAATGTTATATGTGATAGTTATATTGTTGAGTTTGTTCATGATGCTAATGAAAGTAATTATGAGAGAGGGAAACGTAGTTTTGTGCATCTCAATAATATTAAGTTTCCCCTCTTTATGTTGAAAATCTTGAAGTTGCACTTGTTTTGCTTTCATATGCTTGGTACTATGTGCTTCTTTGATTTATTTTCTTACAAGATTCCTATGCATAGGAAGTGGGTTAGACTTAAATGTGTTTCATATTTGCTTTTTGATGCTCTCTTTTGCTTCAATTCATATTTTTATGTGAGCATCTTCTCAACTTTCTACGCAGAAAACAAGATCCAATCAAGTATTTTCTGCGCCTAGCTGAAAGGCGTTAAAGAAAAGCACTTCTTGGGAGATAACCAATGCTTTATTTGCTATTGCTTTTCTCTTTTGTTGAGTCTTGGAAGTTGTTACCTCTGTAACAAACGCTCCTTATCCTTTTTGTTTGGTTTTTGTGCCAAGGATAGCCTCTAATGGAAGAAGGTACAATTTTGGGAGTTGCTGTCCCGAGACAGATTATGTGCTGTTACCAAACAAAGTCGTGTGCCTAGCCAGAACGTCAGAAAATTACGAAACTCCTTGAGCATGTGCCCCTGGTTTTTATCTAACTTTCATTAGTTTTGCACTTTTCGATTTGAGCAACAGAAGATGGTCTAAAAAATAGATCTTTACCTGTTGTTCTGTTTTGACAGATTTCTGCCATATTTTGCCTCTAGCCTCTTTACCATTTCTTTTTGAGCTCTAATGAAATGTGGAGCCTCGGGAAGAAGCAGCTACAGTAGCTATGCTTTATGGATGAGTTTTATTTGTGTTGTAACTTAACCCAAGTGATCTTTATTTAAATATACTAATGCTGCTAATTGAGAATTTTGTGAAGTTTTGTATGAAGGAAGTTTTCAAGTGTAGGGAAAGAAGAATGATGAGATGAGACAAATAATGGATAAAAGCTCAAGCTTGGGGATGCCCATGTCACCCCAATACATATTCAAGAAGTACAAGCATCAAAGCTTGGGGATGCCCAAGGCATCCCCTTCTTCATCAACAAAAATATCAGGTCTTGTTTCAGTACACTATATTTTTATTGCTTCATATGTTATGTGTTGTTCTTGGAGCATATTTGTTTTTGTTTTTAGCTTAGTTTGCTGCAGCTCTCGTGGTTAGACCACACCATGTTTGTTTGGGAGAAAGACACGCTCCATTTTCATCGCCTAGAACACTCTAGTTTCATTCCTATTACTCTGCGAGTGTTCTCTTTTTGCTAGAACTGCCTTTAGTATTTGTTTTGTTTAGAAATTTTTAGTTCTTCTTTGTAGGTAGGTGTGTTCGACTCTCTGGTCTTTGATGAGTATTACCCTTGTGAGTTGTTCCAAATAAGTTGATTGGTGTTGGATTCGAGAAAAAAGGCTCTATGCCAATAGTGGTACAAAAGGTAGCTTGTGTAGATTGTGTCCTAGACTCTTTTAGCATGTCATGCTTAATATGCTTAGTGTTTATTGTTGTAGCATGACTTGTTTCAAATAGTTGAGAGTGCTTAATGTGCCTATTGAAGATTCATGTTTAGCTCTCTGCGTGCAAAAGCATAGTCTAAGTGGTATTTCTCCTAAGAATGCTCTGTTTGACTGACTTGGCACATGTTTACACCATGTTATGACTGAATCCTAGTCAATCCAAGCCTCTATAATCACTTAGCTCCTATGACTTGCAATAGCCTTTATATTTTGGTTAATAATGCTTTGTCGCTCTGCATGATTATGTCCATTATTGCTCTCTTGGTTGGTCGCTCCTAGTCTTTTGCTAGCCTTCATTTGTACTGAGTATGAGCTCTACTCGTGCATCCAACTCCCAAAAACCAAAGTTTTGCCAATTGTGTCCACCATACCTACCTACATGTGGTATTTCACCGCCACTCCAAAGTAAATTACTCATGTGCAACCTTTAAAACCTTCAAAATATACTCATGATTTGTGTTCCTGTTTAGCTCATGAGGACGTATTGGGCGTTTTGCTGTTTCTTTCATGGTTACTTGGCTTCAAACCTGACTAGCATGCATAATGTGCTGGTCCAGAAATCACAAAAAGAGCAAGGCAATGGGTTCCCAGCCCAAGCTTTCTGAAAAGAAAAGCTTCAAACACATAAACAACCAAAAACTGCTCTGTGCACCATCCTGATGCACTGGAGAACTATCTGGGAGCCGCTCTTGAAGCTGGCTAACTGTGAAAGGGATGGTAACTCACTTGGTACCATTCGTTGACATGACATACATACCTCTCAAAACAAGCTTATCAATAAGCACTTTTCAATCCTCTTATACAAATAAAAAGCTCTAGCACATGAGTAATCCCTGCTTCCCTCTACGAAGGGCCTTTCTTTTACTTTAATGTTGAGTCTCCATCTTCTTGCTTTATGCACCAACCGAAAGAGCATGTGATCATTCTTAGTTCTATGTGCATTGTCCCAAAGTTTATTATTTAATTAACTCATATTGTGTTGTTACCTGTACATTGGACTATTTGCTTCTAGTCACCAATTATCTTTGAAGGTGTCCTGGCATTTATGTTTTGCCCTCAATATGAAGGACTTTCTGATTGCCACTTATGCTATGGTGATTATATGCTGAGAAAGAAACGTGTTCTCAAGGCTCTATTATTCATGATCTTCTTGTTTGTTTACTTGTTAATGTCTTGACAATGCTTGCTATGTCTTTTGCTAGATTTATATCTTGCATGCCTTGTTTAGAAGTTCTTTGATTTCAGCTCACAATGCTTTGCATATGGATGTTTGAGATTGTGATAGCATGTCACCTCAAAAATTATTCTTTTTATCACTTACCTACTCGAGGATGAGCAGGAGTTAAGCTTGGGGATGCTGATACGTTGCAAACGTATATATAATTTTTGATGCTCCATGCTTGTTTATTACCAATTACTCTATGTTTTTACTGAGCTTCTGGGTGTTTTATGGATTTTCTGTGACTAACATATTGACAAGATGCCACAGTGCCAGTTCACTGTTTTCTGCTGTTTTTGATTCCAAAAAAGTTACAAAGGAAATACTCTCAGAATTGGACGAAACTTGACGGAAGTCCCTATTTACCCGAAGACTCCAGAAGCCAGAAGGGGACCCCCAGGGGTGGCCTGGGTGGACCACACCACCCCCAGGCGTGGTGGGGCCCTGGCCACGCCTGGCCAGGGTGTGGCCCACTTGGCCCACCTTTGGCTCCGCCCTTTCGCCTATATATCCCCCCCCCCGAGGCAAAACCCCTAAAAATAACCCCGAATCATCCAGAAAAGTTCCATCGCCGCCGTCACATCGAAGCCAAGTTTTGTGGAATAGAAGTCTCTGTTCCGGCACCCTGCCTGGACGGGGAAGTGCCCCCGGAAGGATCTCCATCGACTCCACCGCCATCTTCATCACCATTGCTGACTCCTATGATGAGGAGTGAGTAGTTCTCCCTGGGGCTGCGGGATCTATAGTAGCTTTGTGGTTCATCTCTCTATCTCTTATGATGTGATCTTTACGTGATCATGAGCTTTGTAATCTAGTTGAATTAGTAGATGTTGTTCTTCACCTATGGTACTCAAAGTGATTTTATTGTCGTGATCTACCGGAGTCACCTTGTCCCACGTGTGTAAAGTTGACAGTGTGTGCACCGTGTGTGACTCTTGGGCTAAATTTCACATAATACTTATCATGGGTTATGATTTGAGTTGGGTGTCTCCATGGAATTGTGGTGTTGTTCAGTACCTTCGAAAGGATGCTCAAAGTGAGATCATGGGGTGTCCCTAGAAAGGGAACGCGACCTTTAAGGATTGCTTCGGCAGTCCTACGCAGTGAGGAAGTGGTGTTCGTTATCCAACTGGAGAGTAGTTCAGAGTAGCATGGTGAAGTGCTAGCATCTATGTATTCAGTTACATTATTATTGTTGAACGTGTCCACTAGTGAAAGTAGGATCCCTAGGCCTTGTTTCCAACCATTGAAACACCGTTTCCATTCAGTTCTGTTACATGTTTGCCTGCTGCCATTATTATTTCAGATTGCCATCATCACTTATATCCATCCATACCACTTGTATTTCACTATCTCTTCAACGAACTAGTGCACCTATACATCTGAAAAGTGTATTAGGTGTGTTGGGGACACAAGAGACTTCTTGTATCTTAATTGCAGGGTTGCTTGAGAGGGATATCTTTGACCTCTACCTCCCTGAGTTCGATAAACCTTGAGTGATCCACTTAAGGGAAACTTGTTGCTGTTCTACAAACCTCTGCACTTGGAGGCCCAACACTGTCTACAAGAGTAGACGCATCTGTAGACATCATTAGGCATCTCACAAGATCTAGGCACGATAGCACAGAAAACAACATAGATGATCTTGATCATGTTAGGCAGCTCACAAGATCTAGACATGGAGGCACAAGATTGGGGAAGTCGACCATCTAGCTACCGCTATGGACCCGTAGTCCAATGATGAACTACTCACGCATCACTCTAGAGGCAGGCATGGTGATGAAGAGCCCTCCGGTGATGATCTCCCCTCCCCGGCAGGGTACCGGGAAGAGCTTCAGATCCCTCCCGAGCTAGGGACGCGACAACGGCGGCAGTGGAACTTATCATGGATGGAGGCTTGGGTGTCTAGGGTTTTCCCGAGTATATGAATATATAGGCTAAAGGGCGAGGTCAGTGGCCGCCTGGGTGGGCCACACAACCCCTGGTGCAGGTGGGCCCCTGGCCACACCAGGGCATTGTGTGGGCCCCCGAGGCCTGCCCTCTGGACTCCATGTTGGTTTCTTCAAAACAGGGACTTCCAAATTTATTTCATTCAATTCCAAGAATATTTCTAGAACTACTTTTATGAAATAAAAACAACAGAAAACGCGGAACTGGCACTGTGGCATCTTGTTAATAGGTTAGTCCAAGAAAATCCATAAAAATACCACAAAGTACAGAGAAAACATATAACAATTGGTGTAAAACAAGCATGGAGCATCAAAAATTGTGGATACATTTGCAACGTGTCATTATCCCCAAGCTTAACTCCTGCTCGTCCTCGAGTAGGTAAGTGATAACAAATTTTTTTTGAGGTGACATGCAACCAACACAAACTTGATCAATCTTAATGTAAAAGCATTGCAGCTAGGATCAAAGTACTCTAAACATAGGCATGGTAAACATAATTCTAACAATATACTCAGCAACCATGTTGCAACATGACAAGTAACACAAATAAAAGATCATGAATAGTGATTCATCAAAAGTCACAAGTTTGTTTCGAGCATAGAGAAAACATAGTAAAGTGGTATTCACCTTGTCCTTCATGGAATGGAAAAACATAAATGCCAGGACACCTTTTAAGAGTTCAGAGGGTGACTAGAACAAATAATTTGAGAACAAGCAATAACGATCATGAATCAATCAATAATAAATTTTGGGACTATTTACATTATACTCGACAAGTATGCTCTCTTAATTGGTGCATAAAGTAAGAAGATGAAGACTGAACATAAAAGTAAAAGAAAGGCCCTTCGCAGAGGGAAGCATGGATCACTCATGCGTTAGAGCTTTTTATTTGCATAAAACAGAGGTATTGAAAACTTATTTTGAGAGGTATGTATGTCTTGTCAATGAATGGCACCAAATGATTTATCATCCTTTCATAGTTACTGACTTCAAGAGCGGCTCCCAGATAGTTCTCCGACAACACCAATATTATGATCTCGCAAGTACATAGTGTGCAGAGCATTGTTTGTTTATTTGCCTTTTGTTTTATTTAAAGTTTGGGATGGCACCCGTTGCCTTGCTCTTTTTGCAATATTAGGGACTAGCACATTATGCATGCTATTCAAGGTGTGAAGCCAAGTAACCATGAAAGAGACAACAAAGCACTCAATACTTCCTCATGAGCTAAACATGAACACAAAACATGTGATATTTTGAAAGTTTTAAAGGTAGCACATGAGCAATTTACTTTGGAGTGGCGGTGAAATACCACATATAGGTAGGTATGGTGGACACATTTGGCAAAATTTTGGGTTTTTGGGAGTTGGATGCACGAGTAGAGATCATACTTAGTACAGGTGAAGGCTAGCAAAAGACTGGGAGCGACCAACTAAGAGAGCAATAATGGTCATAATCATGCATAGCAACAAAACATTATTAATCAAAGCATAAAGTGATATTGTAAGTAAAAAAACTAAATGATCCTAGAGGCTTGAGGTGACTGGTTTGATTGTCATAACATGGTGTAAGCATGCGCCAAGTCATCCCAAATAGCAGTTAAAGGAGAATACCACAGTTCTATGCTTTGGTATGATAAAAAAACACAAGATTCTTTCTAAGGCACATTAAGCAATCTCAGTAATTGGAGACAAGTCATGCTACAGCAACTACTAAGCATATAATCAAAATAATATCTAGCATGATATGCCAAAGTCTAGGCCAAAGTCTAAACAAGCTTCCTTTTGTACCACTATAGGCATGAAACCTTTTTCTTGTTTCCAACACCAATCAACTTACTTGGAACAACTCACAAGGATAATAATCATCAAATACCAGAGAGTTGATCACACTTAACTACAAAGAACTAACAAGTTCTGAACAAAATACGAGTGAAAATCATAGCTAAGCATAGTACTAGCAAAAAGTGAATACTCACAGAACAATAAGAGTGTAAACTAGAGTGTTCTAAGCAATGAAAACGGAGCATGTCTCTCTCCAAAACAAACATGCTAGGATCCAACCGAATACTACAGCAAACTAAACAAAATAAAACTAGAAACAAAAACAAAGATGCTCCAAGAAAAACACATAGTGCATGAAGCAATAAAAATATAGTGTCTTGAAAGATGACCTGATATTTTTGTTGATGAAGAAGGGGATGCTTGGGCATCCCCAAGATTTGACGCTTGTACTTCTTGTATATTTCTTGGGGTGACATGGGCATCCCCAAGCTTGAGCTTTTGTCCATCCTTCATCTCATTACATCACTCTTCTCTCCCTACACTTGAAAACTTCCTCCATACAATACTTCACACAATTTTCATTAGCAACGTTAGTGATAAAAATATATATATCCACTTGGGGTTCAGTTTCAACACAAGTCCAACATCTATTAAAACATTAGCTACTGTAACCACTTCTTTCGAAGCTCTTGCTCCCATAAGATCATCACAAGAAAAAAAGATTAAGAGACAAATGCAAACAGTGGCAAAAATCTGTCGAACCAAAACAACAGTCAAATATCGATTTGTTCGAAAATCTTCTGTTGCTCAAATCAAAAGGTGCAAAACTAATGAAAGTTAGATAAAAACCTGAGGCATATGCGCAAAACGTTTCGGATTATTTCGACGTTCTGGCTGAGAGAAATAATTTTTTAGTAGGCTCTGTTTCAGGACAGCAACTTCCCCAAATCTTACTTCCTCCCTATTAGAGGCTATTCTTGGCACAAAAACGATAAGGAGTGGTTGCTACAGAAGTAAAAACTTCCAAGACTCAAAAAAAGAAAAACAACAGAGAATAAAACATGGGTTATCTCCCAAGAAGTGCTTTTCTTTAACACCTTTCAGCTAGGCGCAGAAAACAAGATCAAGTTCAAGTATTTCCAAGCGAAGAACCATCAAGATAAAGATTAGAAACCTTTTCAACAATGCATTGTATTTTATCTATATAGGTTTCAGAATACCCTATCTCAATACTCTTGGGTTTACTATTCTCATCAAATGGGTTTTCAGGAACAATCCAATTGAAATTCTTTTCAAAAGCCTCATGCATTCCTACGAGTTTATAAGGTATTGATATCTTGATTCCTCCCCATTTTTATGTCTAGCTTTGTCTAACTTTTCAAGTGTATTAATAACATCTACACAAGAGCCTATCATCTTAAAATGATCAAAAACTTTCCTAGATTCTACAGCAACGTCACCAAATTCTTTAAGCAAAGTTTCCAGAATAAAATCTCCCTTTTCAATATCCTCAGCATTATGAAGATTCAGAAACATTTGCTGCATTATGGGGTTACAATTAACAAATCTAGACTCCAACATGTGAACTAAAGAAGCTGCAACAATTTCATAATTTGGAGCAAGTTCTACTATGGATCTATCCTCAATATCTTCATGTTTACTAACATGATTAAAGAATTCTTCAATGTTATCTCTTCCAATTATAGAACCACTACATATTGATAGGTCTTTCAAAACGTACTGAGGGAGCAACATAAAGAAAGAAAACAAGAAAAAAAAAACTAGAAATGGAACTATTTTTGTGTGTTTTTTACAGTAAGAAGAAAACAAAAATAAACTAAGCAAGACAAAAACAAAATAGAAAGATTGGATGTGGAAGACTCCCCTTGCCTAAATCTTCTTCGTCCCCGGCAACGGCGCAAGAAAAGTGTCTTGATTGCCATCAACGGACACATTGGGAAACCCCAAGTTTTAAGGTGAGATGAGTGCATCGGCAAATTTCCCTCAATTATGATACCAAGGTTAAATCGACCAGTAGGAAGAAGGAAGCACTTCTGAAGGTTGAAGCTACCTGACTTTTGGCAGGCGTCGTACCGGCGTCAACAACAACATGGAGACCTGCACACACACAAAAGTAAACTACTTTGCCCAACGGAACAGTGAGGTTGTCAATCCCACCGGTCTTGCTGAAAACAAAGGGTTAAACATATAGTGTGGATGAAGTTTGTTTGCAATGAATGAAAAGCAACGGCGCTAGAAAAGTATGCCGTTGGAAGAAAAGCAACGGTGCCAGAAAAGTGTCTGGAAGCAAGATTGTATTATCAATGTAAAAGAAAGGACCGGGGTCCACAGTTCACTAGAGGTGTCTCTCGATAACAGATAAATAACATGCTGGGTAAACAATTATAGTTGGGCAATTGACAAATAGAGAATGCACCGTAATGCATGTACATGGCATGAAGACTACTGTGAGATTTGATGTGGGCATTACAACATAATACATAGACCGTCATCCAGCTGCATGTATGACTAATAATCCACCCTCAGAATATCATTCAAACAACTTTGGGTATTAAGTTGTAAGCAACAGATTATCGCAGTAAGCAAAGTGTGTAAAGTAAACAATAGAATTATCATGGATAAAGCAATGTTGTTTTCTCCCTAGTGGCAATAGCACGTCCACAACCTTAGAAGTTGATATCACTCTTGCCCAGATTAAATGGAGGCATGAACCCACTATCGAGCATAAATACTCCCTCTTCGAGTCACAAGCAACTACTTGGCCAAAGCAACTACTAGAAACGAAGAGCATGCAAGAATATAACTAACACATAAGATAGATCTATAATCAACTTGACATACTACTCAATATTCATCGGATCCCAGCAAACACAACATGTGGCATTACATAAAGATGATCTTGATCATGTCAGGCAGCTCACAAGATCTAGGCATGATAGCACAGAAAACAACATAGATGATCTTGATCATGTTAGGCAGCTAACAAGATCTAGACATGGAGGCACAAGATTGCAGAAGACAACCATCTAGCTACTGCTATGGACCCGTAGTCCAATGATGAACTTCTCACGCATCACTCTGGAGGCAGGCATGGTGATAAAGAGCCCTCCGGTGATTATCTCCCCTCCCCGGCAGGGTGCCGGGAAGAGCTTCATATCCCTCCCGAGCTAGGTACGCGACAACGGCGGCTGTGGAACTTATCATGGATGGAGGCTCGGGTGTCTAGGGTTTTCCCGAGGATATGAATTTATAGGCGAAAGGACGAGGTCGGTGGCCGCCTGGGTGGGCCACACCACCCCTGGTGTGGGTGGGCCCCTAGCCGCGCCAGGGCATGGTGTGGGACCCCCAGGCCTGTCTGATGCCCTCTGCAAGCTTGATGGAGAAGGAGTTGGGAAACCCCAAGAGGAAAGTGGTGATGCAGACAGCAGCAAGTATTCCCCTCAGTTAGGAAACCAAGGTTTAATCGACTAGTAGGAAGCAAAGAATGGCACCAAGGTTGAGATGGAGACCTGCACAACACAACCAAATTACTTCGCCCCAACTGGACAGTGAGGTTGTCAATCCCACTGGCCTTGCTGAAAACAAAGGATTAATTGTATCGAATGGAAAGAGTTTGTTTGCAGTAAAGAAAACAGAAAAATAGGAAGCAGTAGGTTGTATAGCAATAATAAAGAGAAGTACCGGGGTCCACAGTTCACTAGAGGTGTCTCTCCACAAGACGATAAGGTGTTGGGTAAACAAATTACAGCTGGGCAATTGACAATTGAGAAGGCACACAAAGATGCAAATAGACAAGATGAATACTATGAGATTGATTGGGCATTACAACAATGATCACAGACCTCCATCCAAATGCATCTGTGACTAAATACTCCACTCACGGAGATATCATCCGAACAAACCATGAGTATTAAGCTGCAAACAAGCCTACTAAGTAAGCTCTAACAACAGACTATTGCATTAAGTAAAGTGTGTAAAATAGATAGTAGAACCACCCCTATTTGGGCAGAGCACCATCTTGTTCTCCCTAGTGGCAACAACACATCCACATCCTTAGTCGTTTCTGTCGCTCGATCCCAGGCTTACTGGAGGCATGAACCCACTATCTAGCATAAATACTCCCTCTTGGAGTTGAAAGCAACTACTTGGCCAAAGTAACCACTAACAACGAAGAGCATGCAAGATCACAATAACACCAAAGAGATTCAAGATCTATTCAAAGAGAGACTCAAGATCTATACTCAACTTGAACATTGTACTCAATAACTAGTCAGATCCCAGCAAACCAACACAAGTAACATTACATAAAGATGATCTTGATCATGTTAGGCAGCTCACAAGATTCATACATGAAGCACAGTAATAAGATGATCTCAATCATGTTAGGCAGCTCATGAGATTCATACAATGGAGAGAACAACCATCTAGCTACTGCCATGGACCTGTAGTCCTATGGTGAACTACTCAAACATCACTCCGGAGGCGGGCATGGTGATGAAGAAGGCCTCCGGTGATGATCTCCCCTCCGGCAGATATTTTGAAGGTTTTAAAGGTAGCACTCAAGTAATTTACTTTGGAGTGGCGATGAAATACCACCTGTAGGTAGGTATGGTGGACACATTTGGCAAAACTTTGGTTTTTGGGAGTTGGATGCATGAGTAGAGCTCATACTCAGTACAAAACTACAAATGAAGGGTAGCAAAAGACTGGGAGCGACCAACCAAGAGAGAAATAATGGACATAATCATGCAGAGCGACAAAGCATTACTAACCAACACATAAAGGCTATTGCAAGTCATAGGATCTAAGTGATCATAGGGCTTGATTGACTATGATTCAGTCATAACATGGTGTAAGCATGTGCCAAGTCAGCCAAACAGAGCATTCTTAGGAGAAATACCACTTAGACTATGCTATTGCATGCAGAGAGCTAAACATGAACATTCAATAGGCCCAAATATGCACTTTCAACTATTTGAAACAAGTCATGCTACAACAATAAACACTAAGCATAATGAGCATGACAAGCTAAAATAGTCTAGGAGACAATCTACACAAGCTACCTTTTGTACCACTATTGGCAAAGAGCGTTTTTCTCGAATCCAACACCAATCAACTCATTTGGAACAACTCACAAGGGTACTACTCATCAAAGACTAGAGAGTTTAACACACCTAACTACAAAGAAGAACTAAAAAGTTCTGAACAAAACGAACACTAAAGGCAGTTCTAGCAAAAAGAGAACACTCGCAGAGCAATAGGAATGAAACTAGAGTGTTCTAGGCAATGAAAATGGAGTGTGTCTCTCTCCAAAACAAAAGAGCTGGGATTTAACCAAGTACTACAGCAAACTAAACTAAAAACAAAAACAAAGACGCTCCAAGAAAAACACATAACATATGAAGCAATAAATATATAGTGTACTGAAACAGGATCTGATATTTTTGTTGATGAAGAAGGGGATGCCTTGGGCATCCCCAAGCTTTGACGCTTGTACTTCTTGAATATGTCTTGGGGTGACATGGGCATCCCCAAGCTTGAGCTTTTATCCATTCTTCATCTCATCTCATCATTCTTCTTTCCCTACACTTGAAAACTTCCTTCATACAAAACTTCACAAAATTCTCAATTAGCAGCATTAGTAAATCTAAATAAAGTATCACTTGGGTTCAGTTCCAACACAAATAAAACTCATCCACAAAGCATAGCTATTGTAGATAGTTCTTCCCGAGGCTCCTCGTTTCATTAGAGCTGAAAGAAAAGGTAGAAAGGCTAGAGGCAAAATATGGCAGAAATCTGTCAAAACAGAACAACAGGTAAAGATCAATTTTTTAGACCACCTTATGTTGCTCAAATCGAAAAGTGCAAAGCTAATTTAAGTTAGACAAAAAACAGGGGTACATGATCACTGAATTTCGTAATTTTCTGATGTTCTGGCTGGGCACAGGAATTGTTTTCGTAACAGCACAAAATCTGTCTCGGGACAACAACTCCCCAAAATTGTACCTTCTTCCATTAGAGGCTATCCTTGGCACAAAAACCAAACAAAAAGGATAAGGAGAGGTTGCTACAGAGGTAACAACTTCCAAGATTCAACAAAAAGAGAAAACCAACAGAAAATAAAACATGGGTTATCTCCCAAGAAGTGCTTTTCTTTAACGCCTTTCAGCTAGGCGCAGAAAAAAAAGATGTGTAGTCAAGTGTTCCCACGTGGAGGAGCATTAAGATCAATAGCAGAGGTCTTTTCAACAATGCATTGTATTTTATCTATAAAGGTTTCAGAATTCCCTCTCTCAACTCTCTAGGGTTGGCTACTTTCGTCAAAGGGGTTTTCAAGGACAATCCAATCAAAATTCTTTTCATAGGCTTCATGCAATGCTACAAGCTTACAAGGTATTGCTACCTTGACATCCTCTCTATTTTTGATTTTGTCTAGCTTTTCAAGGACACTAATAACATCTACACAAGAGCCTAGCATCTTATAACGATCAAAGACTTTCCTAGCTTCTAGAGCAACACCACCAAATTCATTAAGCAAAGTTTCTAGGATGAAATCCTTCTTCTTAGCATCCTTAGTATTGTGAAGGTTAAGAAACATTTGCTGTGTCATGGGATTAAGACTAGCAAATCTAGCCTCCAATAAGTGAACTAAAGAAGCTGCAGCAATCTCATAATTAGGAGCAAGGTCTACTATGGATTTGTCATCAATGTCATCATGCTTACTAACATGATTGAAGAAATCTTCTATATTTTCTCTTCCAATTATTGAACCACTAACTATCGAAAGTTCTTTAGACATGAGCTGAGGGAGCAACATGTTTAAAGAAAACTAAGCTACTACTAAAAAGGAACTAATTTTTTTTGTGTTTTGCTAAAAGAGGCAAGCAAAACAAAACTAAAGAAACTATGCAAGACAAAAACAAAATAAAGAGATTGGATGTGAAGGACTCCCCTTGTGGAAATCTTCTTCTTCCCCACGGCGCTAGAAAAGTCTAGCAGGTGATGAAAAAGAAAAACTTCTGTGAGTGCCACTTTACCTCCCCAGCAACGGCGCCAGAAAAGTGCTTGATGTCCCCAGTGATGATGGTTGAGGATTGTTGGGAAACCCCAAGAGGAAGGTATGATGTAGGACAGCAGGCAAGTTTCCCTCAGTGATGAAACCAAGGTTATCAAACCAGTAGGAAGCAAAGAATGGCACCAAGGTTGAAGTAGAGACCTACACAACACAACCAAATTACTTTGCCCCAACTAGACAGTGAAGTCGTCAATCCCACTGGTCTTGCTGAAAACAAAGGATTAATTGTATCGAATGGAAAGAGTTTGTTTGTAGTAAAGAAAACAGGAAAATAGGAAACAGTAAGCAGCAGGTTGTATAGCAATAATAAAGAGAAGGACCGGGGTCCACAGTTCACTAGAGGTGTCTCTCCACAAGACAATAAGGTGCTGGGTAAACAAATTACAGTTGGGCAATTGACAATTGAGAAGGCACACAAAGATGCAAATACTAGACAAGATGAATACTATGAGAATTATTGGGCATTACAACAAAGATCACAAACCGCCATTGATACGTCCAAAACGTATCTACTTTCTCGAACACTTTTGCTATTGTTTTTCCTCTATCTTGTGTGTTTTTGGATGAAACTAACACGGACTAATGCTGTTTTCAGCAGAATTGCTTTGGTGTCTTGTCTTGTTTTTCAACCCAAAGATCCAAGGAGCCAGAAGGAGAAGAGTAGAAGGCCCACGGGGGCCCCACACCATGCCCAGGCGCGGGCCCACCCCTGGCCGCGCCTGGGGGTGGTGTGGCCACCCCGTGTGCCCCCGGACCTCCCCTTCGTGCTATATACTCCCTCGACCCTAAAAACATCGAGAATAGGCTCAGTTTTCCAGAGAGGGTTCCGCTCTGCCGCCGCCATCCCGAAACCTCAAATCAGGATCAGAAGTATCTATTTCGGCACCCTGCCGGGACGGGGAATTGGAGGAGATCATCGTCGTCATCATCACCAATGCCTCTCCATCAACCATACATGATGCCACCATCCATGTGCGAGTAGTTCCCCTGCTGTAGGTGAGGGGATGGTACAGATTGGATGAGATTGTTCATGTAATATTCATAAGATTGTTATGGGCATAGTGCTTAGTGTCTTTGTGACATTGCTGCGACTTGTTGAGCTTAATGTTGTCACTTTGGGCCCGAGTTCCATGATCTCAGATCTGAACATATTATTGATTCATGAGGATAATTATTGTTCTTGGTCTTATCTGCAAGTTGTGTACACATATCATTGTCCGGAACCGATGGCCCCAAAGTGACAATAATTGGGACACCCGGAGGGAATGGCTTTGATGTGAGGATCACGTGTGTTCACGGAGTGTTAATGCTTTGCTCCGGTGTTCTATTGAAAGGAACACCTTAATTGCCAGTACTTCCCTAGAGGCCCCGCAGCAACGGGCTGGCAGGACAAAAGATGTTGTGCAAGTTCTCCTTGTGAGCACGTACGACTATATAGGAACACACGCATATGGTTATCTAGTACTAGATGCTTTTATCTTATTTATCTGCAATGCCCCTGTCTTATGTGTATTATGAATTCTCTTATCCATGCAACACCCATCCATCCATCCCTATACCTACAGTGTTTTCCATCCTGCTGTTTACTGCAATTGTTACTACTACTGTTTTTATTCCTGTACTGCAGTTATTCCATTACTGCCACTTCCATAAAACTGTTACCACTGATAAACCATTGTGAGCAAGATTACTTTTAGGTGCAGCTGAATTGACAACTCATCTGTTAAGGCTTATAAGTATTCTTTGGCTCCCCTTGTGTCGAATCAATAAATTGGGTTTTACTTCCCTCGAAGACTGTGGCGATCCCCTATACTTGTGGGTTATCAAGAATGTTTTCTGGCGCAGTTGCCGGGGAGCATAGCTCTATTTATAAGTTCACTTGAGGAAATATTGTTCGCTGGAATTTAATCATCATGGGGAAGACTCGTGATGAAAGGGTTCCCATACTACCATCCACTACAAGAAAAGGTACAACTCTGAGTACCTCCGCCGCTCTTGATTCACCATCTGTTATGAGTAAGCTTCTTACTACACCTGGTCCCAATGTTATTCGTACTACTACTTCTGTTGAGTCTGGTAGTACCTCTGAGAATTTTGATGATGCCTCTACTGTGTTAGATGATAGTGGTTCTTTAGGTCCTTTCCTAGATGCCACACTTGCTAGAGTTGCTCATACTGAAAACACTGTTACACCTACTCGTTCACCTGAGTCTAGGGAGCCTCTTAGTGATCTTAAAGGTGCCTATATTGAACTTACTGATGAGTTCGTTGACGCCTGCCGTGCTACCAATGGAGTTGAAGAGCGTAGAAACCTTATTGCCAAGCATGACATTAGATATGACTCTGCATTTGCCACCTCTCCCATATATATTAGATATAAGGACTATGATTTCTCTCTAGATTTATCCTATATATACATAGTTGAGAAAGAGCCTTTTTGTGGGTTAGAAACTAGGACAGCCTTGGAGCACATGAATGATCTCTCTGCTTTGAGTAGCTTATTTTCTGATGATCAAAAGAAATCCATGTATTTTGTTGCCAAGATCTTTCCTTTTTCATGATAGTTTGACTCCTAGGTCCATTAGATGTCCTATGGATTTGGTTAATGCTTTATTTCATAAATATTTCCCTACTAGTGCTCAACATGCTGCTTTGCAGAAAATCTTTGACTTTGTGCAGGTAAAAGAAGAGAACTTGCCTGAATCATGAGCAAGGTTTAACTCTCTACTGAGAACATTGCATAGACAACAGCTGCCACGTAATGAATTACTTGATATATTTTATAATGGACTAACTGTTGAATCTAAGACACACCTGGATAGTTGTGCTGGTGGTGTTTTCAGGAACAAAATACTTGATGAGGTTGAAGAATTAATAGCCAAGATAAGCAAGAATCATGATGATTGGTCTACACCAACACCTACTCCTGAGCCAGCACATGTTCCCACACCAGATCCTATACCAACACCAGCACCCAAGAAGAGAGGAATGCTTGTATTAAATGAAGAAGTGATGAAGGAGGCCAAGAAATCTCTTAAGGAGAAGGGTATTAAATCTAAAGATGTGAAGAATTTACCTCCTATAGAAGACTTATGTAAGCCAATTCCTCCTTCACCCATTATTGAGGTACACTCTTTTTATAGCTTTGATGAGGGAGATGTTCCTTACTCTAAACCTCCTGATCAGTGCGTAGAAGAACTAGATGACTTCATTGCTAAGCAGGAGAGCTTTAACAAGAAAATAGAAAATCACCTAATGGAAAACTCTAGAGCTGTTGATAAATTGCATGACATTGTTGAGAGAACCTCTAATGATGTTAGGATGGTTGTGAAACACTTCCAAATGGTTCAAACTCAAATAGATCAGCTCACTAAAGTGCAACAAGACTTGCTAGTTAATGCTTCTAGGGAAAAACAAGCTTGTGAAATAACTACTAGGAGAGGCACTACCACTCAGGTTCCTTTGTATCCCGAGGGACATCCTAAAAGAATTGAACAAGATTCTCAAAGAACTCAAAAAGATAGTACTCCTTCTAAGAAAAAGAAGAAGAAACATAAAACAAATGGAGAATCCTGCTAGAGATCCTAATAGTGTGTCTGTCTCTGATGCTGAAACTGAAAGTGGAAATGATAAAGAAGATGCTTCTGATAAAGAAGAAGTTGAAGAGGAACCTGAAAAGCTTGATAAAAATGCAAAATACACTAAGGAGGATTTCATTGCCAGGAAACATGGTAGTGAGAGAGAACCTTGGGTACAAAAACCAATGTCTTTACCTCATAAGAAACTCAACACAAAGGAATGAGAACATTATAACAAGTTCTGTGAGTGGATGAAACCACTATTTCTGCAGATCCCTTTGAGTGATGCTATTCAATTGCCTCCTTATTCCAAGTATTTGAAGGATATTGTTACTAACAAAAGGAAGATTCCTAATGAGGAAATTTCTACTATGCTTGCCAATTACTCCTTTGATGGTAAGTTTCCAAAGAAGCTTGGAGATCCTGGTATTCCAACTATTCCTTGCTCCATCAAGAATAATTATGTTAGAACTGCTTTATGTGATTTGGGTGCAGGAGTTAGTGTTATGCCTTTGTCTCTTTACAAGAGACTCTCTCTTGAAAAGTTGACTCCTACTGATATATCTTTGCAGATGGCTGACAAGTCCACTGCTATTCCTGTGGGTATATGTGAAAATGTTCCTGTGCAGGTTGCTAATAATTGTTTGATATTAACTGACTTTGTTGTGTTGGAAATGCCTGAAGATGGTAATATGTCTATTATTCTTGGAAGACCTTTTCTTAATACTGCAGGGGCTGTTATTGATTGCAACCAAGGAAAAGTTACTTTCAATGTTAATGACAAAGAATATACTGTGTATTTTCCCAAGAAGATTGATAAGAAGTATGCTCTGAACTCAATCAAAAATATTGAGACCATCAAGATTGGAGAATACTATTGCCCCATTCCATTGCCAAAGAAAGAGTATGATATTATTATGATTGGGACTATGCCTATCAAAGTTGAGGTAACATAATCATTGAGTGAATTGCAAAAAAATTATTCTATTTCAAATTGTTTTGGTAGCAAGACTTGATCAACCTTGCTAACAAAGTAATTTTGGATGAACGAAATTATGCTTTCACCTTGTTCTTACTGCTCATTAGAGTGCTTTAGAACTTTTGTAGTTAGGATTTGATTTGGATTTCCACCTTTTCAACTTTTGATTTTCTGGATTTTAACATTTGCCAATTTCTGAAAATTCCCCGAAAATAAAGTTTCTCGAAAAATTCCAAAAACCTTATTTTAATTTTTTCTGGAATATTTGAGGCCGAGAGGTACCAGAGAGGTACTGGGGAGCCACAGGAGGTGGCCACACCCATGCCAGGCGCGGGGGCAGCCCTGGCAGCACCTAGGCATGGTGTGGGCCACCCCTGGCCCCCTGCCTCTCTCTCTCCACCCATTCTCTTCCTCCTCAACCAGAAACTCTGTTTCTAAGCTCATACCCGAGCCTTGCTGCCCCAAGTTCACGATTTTTCGATCTCCTTGCTCAATCCACCATTTGGGCTGAAATTTGTTGCTTGTTTTCAATCGGTAAGTGACTCCTTCGATTATCCAAGTAGATTTTCGATTGGTTCACTAGTAGGGAAAAGGTCATCCGTTGCGCATCGAATTCGCTATTCTGTGGCGCACGGCTGCTGAACCATAGTATCACGCCACAAAAATAAGCATTCTGTGGCGCACCGGCCGTGCGCCACAGAATTTACTATTTTTGTGGTGCACCCTTGTCACCGGTGCGCCACAGAATCATGTGCGCCACAGAATATAACCATGGTGCACCACAGAATTAGTATGCAGGTACACCAGAAAAGCAGCTAGATATACAGGTTTTATATAGTTTTTATACAGATATAGATACAGATTTTATACCAGAAATATAGATACATATACAGGTAGAATATTGGCAGATATAACATAGAAACAAAATTATACGAATGAAGTGCATTATTACATACTCCGGTAGCATTACAAACTCGAACATGTTCAGATAACATAAAGACATGACCAAGTACGGATTACAAACTCTGGTAGCATTATTAAAAGTATGTTCATATCACATACTCTGGTTACAAACTAAGCTAGATTTGATCGATAGCGATCGTAACCAAGTACGGCTCCCAGATGCAGTAGAACGGACACATGACCTCATCCCCAGCCTGAAAGCATTTAAGTTCTTGAATGTTTCCCACACTAGTAGGAAAAGGCTTATAGATGGGACGCAATTCTGTGGCGCACCGTCTACCCGTGCGCCACAGAAATAATTTCTGTGGTGCACCAAACTAGGTACGCCACAAAAATATGTTATTTCTGTGGCGCACCGGCAGATTATGCGCCACAAAATTAGGGTGGGTCCCACCACCTGCCAGCCTCAATCATTGGTTCCTCGAATTCTCTGGCGCATCTGGCCCGGTGCCACAGAAATAGAGCATTCTGTGGCGCACCAAGACAAGTGCGCCACAGAAATACTTCATTCTGTGGCGTACGGTCTTGGTGCGCCACAAATCTCTATTCTGCAGCAAGACCGGGCGAGATCTTGCAGAATTAGCGCCGTAGAATTTGGGCATTCTATTCCTACCCCCCCCCCCCAAGCAGAAAAAACGTCTAAAAAAGTTATTTGAAAATGATAAAAACTTCAAAATCCGAAATCCTTTGACATGCCCCTACCTAATACAACATAACAATGGTGAAAGTTTAAAATTTGAATTTTGAGTTTTTTTGCAAAAAAAGTTTTTTGAATTTTTTTGTAATATATGAAAATTTATCAGCTCAAGATTTCCGATGTCCTGGCAACGACCTACGGCCGTTTAGACAAATTTTTAGATTTTTTAAAAAATAAAGGGAAATATGAAAGCAGGATGATTTTATGTTCTGATAGGAAAATTTGACTTTTTTTGAAATATTTGACTTTCCTATGTTGTTTCTTTGATGTTTTAATTGTTTTGAACTTTTTATACTTTTTTGAATTTTTTTCATTTTTTCATTTTTTTTGAGTTGTTAAAGTTTTTTCAGTTTTTTTTTAAGTTTTTTTTAAGTTTTTGAGTTTTTTTTAAGTTTTTTGAGTTTTTTTAAGTTTTTTGAGTTTTAAAATTGTAGGGTTAATAGAGTTGATTGCATAGTATTATCACAAGATGAATGAGGTCAGGAGTGGTGACTACACGCGAAGGAACACCCAAGTTAAGCGTGCTTGGGGTGGAGTAATGTTAGGATGGGTGACCGAGCGGGAAGTTTGACTTTGACCTGAGATTAAGATGATTAGATTAGGGTGATTAGAGACTTAGATTTCAAACAATTCAAATATTCAGGATTCGAAAAAAAATTGATTTTTTTTGAACAAAATTCTGACCAGGATCTTTTTCGAAAAAAAATTGAAAAAAGAATTTCGCACCTATTTATGTGGCGCACCTAGAATACGTGCGCCACAGAAATAAGGATTTTGTGGCGCACGGACTGGTGCGCCACAGAATTCCTTATTTTTGTGGCGTGAATTCTGTGGCGCACCGCCCATGCGCCACAGAATGTCCATTTAGGTGCGCCACGGATGAGCTTTTCCCTACTAGTGCCATGCCGGGTTGCTCAAAATCATTCTTCCAGATTCAGTAAAGCTATAGGTCCCATACACATCATCAATGTTGGTTCCCACTAGCTTGACATCTCCTTCATCTTTTAGATGAAAATATTTAACGGCTTTCTTTGCAATTTTCTGCATAGTTAGATGCTAGGATCATTTGATGTGCACTTGTTTCTACATATTGGGCTTATAACAAAAAAATATTATCCTAAACAGAAGAAAAAAGAAAGAAGACATACCATCTTGCAGCGTTTAATGTTTTTTACTGTCAGCTTGTGTATGAGCAGTGGTCCCTCGCTTTCTTTCCTTTTGGTAAGATTGTTTCTCCAGTTAACCTTTTTTGCCATAGTCAGCTTTATATTCTTTGATATGACAACCACATTGTGATTATCATGCACTTCAAACACACGAAGAAAATAAAGTTGTTAGTCACAGAATCTGAAATATAAAAAGCTAAGTAAACAACAAATCTTACTTTCAAAAAGTTCATCATCATCTTCAGCAGCTACTCTCTCTTTGGTGTCGTTGCATTCTGGATCATATGGGGTGATCAATAGAGGTGAGGCAGGGGTTTCACTTAACTCAAACATCATCTTGTCACCCGTCTTCATGTTGAAATGTTCTATAAACCTTTTCCATGACCCACCAGAAATCTTCAACTTGTCATTCTCCCAACGTAACTTGAAAATGTACGAATGCCCATACTCTTTATCTTTAACATACATTTTGTTTGAACCAATATATATTGATTTAACCTTGGGCGTTGCAAAACATGGAATTGTCTGTTTACATTAAAAAGAAGACAAACAATAATAATAAGAAAATGTTAACAGAAGTAATAGAAAGGGATCTAGCAAGACCATGATTTTTTTTGTTAGTACCTAGAATCAATAAGAGATAAAGCATAGCAGAAAAAATTCATACCAGTGATTCATACGGCAAAGGTGGCATGGTTGCCATGAAGGAATTGAAATCCCTTTGCTTAGGCTTACACGTGCCACCAGGGTTCCCACAGTCAAAACAGTGGCTGGGGAAAGGGGAGCCCATTTGCACTTATTAAAAAGAGGCAAATAATTAGCAACCGAAAAATTCAAAATTCCGGCATGACTTTTGCTATTTTTTCTACCTAGCAGTGCCCATTTCTCAACCGAAACGGAAGTGAATCAACACTTCGGGAGAAACGGGCAACTCAAGTTCATGAGTTTAGTCCATAATGTCAAAGGTAATTTTATTGGCTGTTTTTACACATATATTGCTAAGTAGAAGTAAAGGTAATGCAAACTACACACATGAGAAAAACTAGTAACTAAATAATCAAGTTACAAACTACACACATATATTGCTAAGTAAAAGTAATGCAAACTGCACACATGAGAAAAACTAATAACTAAATAATCAAGTTACAAATTAAACACATATATTGCTAAGTAAAAGTAATGCAAACTACACACATGAGCAAGAACAATAACTACAAGTTACAAACTAGTAACTAAATAATCAAAGAATAGCTATGATGGTGTCCATAAGAAAAACTACACACATGGATTTATTTAGTGTCTATATTTACCATAGAAAAGAGAAATTTTGTCCTAGTGCTAGTACTACCATAGAAACACCACAGAATCATCCTCAACATAGCATAACTTTTGTCCTAGTGCTAGTACATTTTATTCCGGCACACAACTATGAAACATACACGCGTACTCCGATCGACCGGCCGGATCACTAGCTACAAACCAAAAACCACAGGCGCTAGCTCCCGTTGTTATCTTCGTCCCAGATCATCACACCCTAGAAAGTGTTCTTGTCGGTCGCCGCCGGGTACGCGCCGGCGCCCTGGTACGTGGGCTCGATCCGACGGGAGTGTGGTGGCCGTGCATCCCGGAGAGGGAGGACTCGCCGGGGGAGGAGGAAGCGGGCGGGGGCGTCTGGGAGTTGCAGACTCACCGGGGAGCATCGGGGAGCGGCGGCGGCGATGCTAGGGCGGGGGCGTCGGGGAGCGGCGGCGGCGACGCTAGGGCGGGGGCGTCGGGAGCGGCGGCGGCGACGGTAGGGCTGGTGGTGGGCGCTAGGGCGCTGGCGGTGGGCGGGGAGGCAGTGGGCGGCGGCGCTAGGGTTCTTGGGTGGCGGCGCTAGGGTTCTTGGGCGCAGGATCGATCTAGGGTGAGGAGGAGGGAGGAGGGGGCCGTTCCCGTTTTTTACCCCAAGTCAGAACATTCTGTGGCGCACTTGCTTGTTCGGTGCGCCACAGAATTAGTGGGCCTGCGTAACGAACGGAGCTAGGGGCCCACAGGTCAGAGAGCGGATAATTCTGTGGCGCACCGAACAAGCAAGTGCGCCACAGAATTGTGGAATACAGAATTCTGTGGTGCACCTGCCGGAGGGATGCGCCACAGAATGTTCTTACTTGGGTAAAATGCAGATTTCTGGTTTGCTTTTATTAGGCTTGTTCGTGGCAAGCAAATGAATGAATCTATACACTAGAACATGTCTAGATGCATTCATTTTCATCCGTGTCTAGTTCTATAAGAGCATCTCCTGCAGCAGCGCAAAAACGAAGATCAAATAAACGATAGAAATTAAACTTAATTAAACATAGAGTCGCAACGATAGAAATTAAACACATAGTTCACCCAACGATACAAATTAAACCTAAACTATACTACTCAGAGTCCCAGTCCGAGCCGAGGGAGATGGTGCCGGACAAAATCTCATCCCAGAGTTCGTTGAACACCTCGGAGTCGGTGTCAATGTCGACGCCGGCCTCCACCATCGCCTTCGCCTCTTCCTTCCGCAGACGCCTCTCGACCCGCGCTACACGGCACTCCGCCTGCGCTGCACGGCGCTCCGCCTTGCGCTGGGCGTAGAACTCCTCCTCGGCTCGGACGTCCTGCGAGAAGCGGCGGCGCCACTGCTCCATGGCGTGCTCGTCGGCCGCCGCGATGTCGAGGCGGCGCAGCCTCTGCTGGTGGCGGCGACAGTGCTCAGCGGTGACTAGCGTCGGTGGCGGCGCCCGTTGCTCCGCCTCACGGACGTTCTGCACGTCGCAAAAGTTCATCCCGCGTGGGCTGCGGCCCGTCGTAAACCGCCCGCGTCGGTAGCGCCGCTGGTCCACCGTGTCGAACATCCCGAGGTTGAAGCGGCGGCGCGCGGCTGCAGCTCGGAGAGTAAGCGCCCGGTCGGCGCTGCCGTCGCCGGTGAAGCGGCTGGCGTTCTGGGCGGCGGCGGCATGCCGGTGGTGGGCGGGCGCAAGCAGCGTGTGGGCGAGCGAGCAGCTAGCGGCGTGGGCGGTTTTAGGCGTGTGTGGGGGAGGCAGAGGATGCGGGGTGTTTTATAGGGCGCAGTGGGCGCCAAAACTCCCCAGCGCTTCTGCAGCGTTTTCCGCGCTCTTTTTGTAGCGCTTCTGCCGCGAAATCGCGCGCTCTTTCTGTGGCGCATGGGGCTACGTGCGCCATAGAATGCGCTATTTCTGTGACGCACCTGGCAAGATGCGCCACAGAATGCGCTATTTCTGTGGCGCACGGTGAAGTGTGCACCACAGAATTAGTGGAACCAATGATTGGGGCTGTCGGGTGGTGGGACCCGCATAATTTCTGTAGCGCACGTCAAGTCTCTGCGCCACAGAAATGGCTTGTTTTGTGGCATGCATTTATCCGTGCGCCACAGAAATATTTTTTGTGGCGCACCGCTGTTAAGTGCGCCACAGAATTGGGTCCCATCTATAAGCCTTTTCCTACTTGTGGTTGAGTAGTTCTTGAGTATTTTGCTGCTCTAGGTTACTTGCTAAGTGAGCTTGCATGCTTGATTCTTGGTGATATAAGTTGTTTTGATGCATGTGTAGTCCTCTTACAAGTTCCTAGAGTGTTCTCCTCCATTTGGTTTGTTGTAAATTCACTTTTTATGAGATTCTTAAAAAAATTCAGAATGGGGAGATGGAGAACTACAACTATGGAGATGTCTTTAGAAGGGAAGAATCAAGTTCATCGAGGCCTAGGAGATCGGTTTCTTAATTTAGGCCATCGTACAACGAGACTCTTCTAGCACCAACCTTTGGTGAGGATGATTATGGAGATGTTAATGCTTCCATTTTTCCATGTGCAACTTTTCATGAACAAAGCAGGGATTCTTGATGATTTCATGAGCCTTGTGACAAGATGTGGTTTGCTTTCTTACATGGCTGATGAGAGTCCTCAGTTTTCTTTACTTACAAAAACCTTTGTTGAGAGCTTTACTTTAACTAACAAGAGGTTTGGCTCCAGTGTTGATTTCAAAATCTATGATAAGACCTATTCTTTGTCCTTGGAAAAGTTTTGTGGAATTTTAGGTGTCAAGAATAAAGGGTCAACAAAGAAGATTGGAGACATGCCCGCTGACTTGTTGAGTTGTTACAGGGAGCTTTAAAATGATGATAGTCGCGACACTCACCGGGGCAAGATAAGGAATTTACAACTCCCAGCCATTCACTATTTTGCTTATTATCTGTGCACTAATGTTCTTGGTAGAGGAAACACTAGCAATATTTCTCACTATCAGTTGGCATTTCTGGACGCCGTGCTTAACAGTAACACTAAGTATAATCTTGGTGCTATTGTTGCTCACCGTTTGGCGGCAAAGGGACCCATCTATGGTGGAACTATTGCTTCACGTGTTCTAGCTCATCTAAATTTGCATACTAGGTCCAATGATGCGCCACTTGCCCCGCAGAGACTTGATCTTGCCGCCATGAAGCGCCATAATTTTGTCAACTCTAACTCCACTCTTGATAATATGTGTTACAAGATTTTGTTTAATGATGACACGGAGAGGGGAGTTCCCTTGCCACAACCTATTTTGTTTAGCATTGACAGGAAGCCAAGGTCGCGCTCAAAGGAGGAGTGGAATGCTGAGTTGGTATCCACCAACTACCACGTGGTTCCCGAGGAATAACCGCCTTATGTTGAGTACACCACGTACAACACCGAAGCATCCTCGAGTGCTCATCAGGACGAAGAAGCTTCTTCGTCATACCAGGGAGGACATGACGGTTGGGGTATATGGGCCCAACCACCACAGTGCCATGAATTCCACTTAGGCCAAAAGCCTAAGCTTGGGAGGGGGGTACCCTGACAATCACACTCATCTACATATCGTATTCTGTCGGTTCTTTGTATATCCATGTTTCGCTTTCTTTCTTTCTTTTGTTGTTCTTGCTTTGTTCTTGCTTTCCAAAATACAAAAAGACCAAAAATATTTCTGTTGTTTCTCTTTGGTTATTTCTTTGGTTCTTTGTCTTTGGTTTGCTCAACCTTCTAGTTAGTTTGCTATTTGAAAATCCAAAAGATTTTTGCTTTGTGTCTGTTTGCCTTTGTTCTTGCCTTTAAAATCAAAACCCAAAAATATTTTGTGTTCTTCTTTGGTTTTGTAAAGTTTGTTGCAGAGTTCAGCGGTCCTTGGTGACTCCATTGGAGTTTGGTTATCATTTTATATCATTCAAGCCACAAGAGAAGAGCGATGTGTGATCTACACAACTTGAGATGTGGTGAAAGGCTGGTATGAACTCTATTTGTTTTCATTTTTGTACATATTCTCATCCATGTGAACTTGCTAGTTTGTTCATGTAAGGTGTATGCCATTGATGATCACTTGGCAGTACTTGCTCTCTTATGACTAGTTCCAATTTGCTGATAGTAGGTAGCATTGTCATATAGATGTTTGCCTTGCATTGCATTGTTCATGAGAATAGTATGGCATTGTGGTATCCTCCTCTGAATGATTCATTCAAATCGACTTGGCACATGCTCATGCATGCATATGACTAATCAAAGAGTCAATTAGCCTTGATAATTCACATTGCTTCAGAGTTCTTGTATCACTTTTATGTCATTTGTTAATTAGTTACATGCATAAGCATGATTATGACGATTCTTTGCTCTCTTGATTGTCGCTCCCAGTCTATTGCTAGCCTTCACTTGTACTGAGTATGAGCTCTGCTCGTTCATCCAAACTCCAAAAACCCAAAGTAGTGCCAAATGAGTCCACCATACCTTCGTATATGTGGTATTTCACCGCCACTTTGTGTGCTACCTTTCAAAACCTTCAAAATAAACTCTTGTTTTGTGTTCCTGTTTAGCTCATGAGGAAGTAATAGTGGGTTTGTTATCTTCCATACTGAATTTAAGTACCCCTTGACTTGCATGCATAATGTGCTTGTCACTAGACAAAACGAGAGCTGGTTAGACCATTAAACATTCAAAAAAAAGAAAACAAGGGAAACAAAAATAGACACTCCCCCATGGTTTGAGATTGTTGGTGGGCAACCAGGATTCGGTTAGCCATGGTATGTGATATGCATCAACACTAGTAGACAAAAGGGTCTTATTATGTTAGGTCTCCATCCTTTCTCGTGAAGCACATTAGTGCGGTTTGTATTAATGCATATCCTTGATACTTGTATCTTTTGATGATCTCATTTTAATGTATACATTTATTTGCTGCACCATGCAGCGAGATACCACATTGTTCATGAGCGGCTATGTGCATGTTGTTTATTATTAGTGTTGGAATCTCTTCATAGCTCTCATTAGTAGCCGGTTCGTGGCTAACCTTTAGCGTGAAAGTTCTTTTATCGGTTTAGTGCCATTGCTTGAACCGGTACTAATGGGGGAGTTGATCGTGGTGGCACGGAAGTTGTCGGTTTCTAGAGGGCCCCTCCGGCACCTTTATTAGTACCGGTTCGTGGCTAACCTCTAGCACGAACCGGTACTAATGAAATGTTGTCGATCTGGGCCCCTCCGGCACCTTTAGTATACCGGTACTAAACCCTATAAACCCTTCGTCCAGCTCGCTCTGTTCTTCCCCTTTCCCTCTCCTCTCCTCTCTGTTCTTCCTCTTCTCCCCTCGAGCTCATCACACATTTTGCCCAAAATTTGTCAAGATTTGAAGGCCCCATCCATTCAAGTGATCACAAAGGTTAGCAACTTTGTCCTTTCATCTCTCATTGCTAGATTAGCTCTTGCAATGCTTTATATAGTTACTAATTTGTGAGTTTAGTAATTTGGGAGGAAATATATATATGTGCTAGTATTTGATTTATATGCAATTTGAGGTCAAAAATAACACTTAGTTTGCATATGTAGGTGTGGTTTACTTAGTGCCTTCTAAATCTCCGTCGTAACCACCGTCGATCGCCCGCACCGTCCCGTCGCCGGCACCACCTTGTGGTGAGCCTCTTGTTCATGAAATTTTATATAAAAAATTGATGTTTGTGTGATTTGGATATATAGTTAATCATGTAATAATTATCTTACCCGTACGTTGTTTGTTATACATAGTGCCATGGTTTTGATATCCGTCCCCGTCGGCCCTCGTCCTTGTTATGATTCGGATGTGGTATATTCTCTTTTAAAACTATTTGTTGCATTTCGTGTTTATGACAAATTATGCCCATCAAGTTGACATAGATATTTTTATCTAGGAGGTATGTGAACGGAAATTCCAATCGACCCTATTGTCGAGAGGTTAAATTTAGTTGAAAAGAAAGCGAGTACTTGAAAGAAAAATTGAAAAGAATTGAGGGGAGAAGATGGAATTGGAGTTGCATGTTGCCGATGTAAATCGATGATCACAAGATCAAGATGGAGAAAATGCGCTTGAAGAATAGAAAGATTAGAAAATATGCCATCGATAGTGAGGCTTGGTATCATTATCTTTGTTGGATCAATTGTTACCTTAGTTGCGATCTTGATCGCATTTGTTGTTACATTTAAATGCTTTAGCTAGAGAGTTATTTGTTTGTTGCATTTAAGTGTTGTATGAACTTTATGTATGAACTTGTATTAATTTGGTCTATTGATTGTTGTGTAATGAAGATGAGCGGCAATGGATGTCACGATGACCGATGCTCTCCCAGTTCGTTGAGGCGTGCATACTTTTACGCTTGCGACTGAGGCAAACAAGCGGGCGGATGGTTTTATGCCTTGTCCATGTGCTGGCTGTAAGAATGGTCACAATTACTCTCGTCAAGAACCATTCCGTCCACTGTTTGAGTCGGTTTCATGCCCCACTATAATGTTTGGACCAAGCACGGAGAAAGAGGGGTTATGATGGAAGACAATGAAGAAGAAGAGGGCGGCGACAGCTATCCGGCCATGGGTTCCCTGAATACGATGATACAACAATGGGGAAGAAGCTGAGCGGTAATGCGGGAAGAAGCTGAGCGGCAATGCGGGAAGAAGCTGAAGAAGAGGCATCGGATGAGCCGTTGATGATCTAGGTCGGGCCATTGCCGATGCAAAGAGAAGCTGCGCAAGTGATTTGGAGAAGAAGAAGTTGCGCGCATGTTAGAGGATCACAAAAATTGTTGTACCAATTGCGTAGGTGACAAGAAAAAGCTGGGCACCACACTAGAATTGCTGCAATGGAAGGCGAGAGAATGGTGTATCGACAAGGGATTTGGAAAGTTCTGGTAATGATAAAGGATATGCTTCAAGGACAATGAATTGCCGAAATGCGTCTGAAGCAAAGAAGGTTATCGCCCTCTAGGGTTAGAGGTGCAGAAGATACATGCATGCCCTAATGATTGCATCCTCTACGCGGTGAGTCGAGGATTTGAGCGCTTGCCGGTATGTGGTGCATTGCGCTATAAGATCAGCCGCGATGAGCCTGGTGATGTCGGCGGCGCCCGGAAGAAGATTCCTGCCAAGGTGATGTGGTATTCTCCTATAATACCACGGTTGAAACGTTGTTCCAAAACAAAGAGCATGCCAAAGCGTGCGATGGCACGAAGAAGACCGTAAGAAAGGCGGAAAGTTGAGAGTACCGGTGGCGGGTCGCGATGGAGAAAAATCGAAAGAAATGCGGGAAGGAGTTTGCGAGATGGCGCAAGGGCGTATGGTTTGGTCTAAGCGCAGATGGCATTAATCCTTTTGGGGAGCGAGCAGCAACCATAGCTTTTGGCCTGTGACTCTATGTTTGTATAACCTTCCTCCTTGGTTGTGCATGAAGCGGAAGTTCATTATGATGCGGTGCTCATCCAAGGCCCTAAGCAACCGGCAGCGACATTGATGTGTACCTAAGGCCATTAGTTGAAGAACTCTTACAAGCTGTGGAATGGAACAGTGTACGTGCGTGGGATGAGCACATGGGGAAGAATTTGACCTAAAGGCGTTGTTGTTCGTGACCATCAATGATTGGCCTGCTCTCGGTAACCTTCGGAGACAGACAAACAAGGGATACCGCGGATGCACGCCTTTGTTTGGATGATACCGACGGTATATATTTGAATAGTTGTAAGAAGAATGTGTACAGGACATCGTCGATTTCTTCGGCGCAGGCATCCGTAAGAAAGAAAGGCAAGCATTTCAAAGGTGAGGCGGATCACGGACGAAGCCTCGCCACCGTCTTGGTGCTGATGTACATGATATGGTCAAGGATTTGAAGGTGATATTTGGAAAGGGTCTGGCGGACAACCTGTTCGAAGGGCAGCAGACGGACAGCGCACCCATGTGGAAGAAGAAATCTATATTTTGGGACCTGCCATATTGGAAAGACCTAGAGGTCCGCTCCGCAATCGGCGTGATGCGTGGCGAAGAATCTTTGCGTGACCTGCTTGGCTTCTTGGGCGTGTATGGGAAGACAAAAGATACACACGAGGCACGCAGGAGGACCAGCAGCGTATGCACGGAGAAGGCGGCATACATCGGGTCATGCAAGCTACGCTCTTACCAAAGAAGAAGGAAATCTTCTTTGAATGCCTTTCGATATTAAGGTACCGTCGGCTTCTCGTTGAATATAAAGGGAATAATAAACATGGCGGAGAAAAAGTTCCGAACCTAAAGTCTCATGGCGCCACGTGATTATGGCGCAACTGCTTCGGTTGCATTGAGGGGCTTCTACGGAAAACGTTCGATTAGCCATTGTGAAGCTATGTGCATTTCTCAATGCAATCTCTCGAAGGTGTCGATCCAGAAATCATACCAAGGTTCTGAGAATGATTTGGTGCAATGTCTTGTCGGTTTGAGTTGGTGTTCCCACCATCCTTCTTCAACATCATGGCCTTGCGTCCTAGTTCACCTATCTTGAAGAGATTAACGTTTTGGGTCTGTATTTCTACACAATATGTTCCCCTTTGAGAGGTTCATGGGAGTCTTAAAGAAATATGTTCATAACCGTGCTAGGCGAAGGAAGCATCTCCAAGGGCCATCAAAATGAGGAGGTCATTGAGTTTTGTATTGACTTTATTCGACCTTAAGCGATTGGTGTTCTGAATCGCGGCATAAGGGATTTGGATGGAAAAAGGCACGCTAGGAGGAACAAATAATATGTATGGGCGGACATTCTCTCTTTGAAGCACACTACAGTTCTCTGAATTCCACCTTGGTGGCTCCGTATATGGATGAACACAAGAATTTGCTACGCTCCAAACACGGGCGGTCGATGGCTGGATTACGTGAACAAACCAGGAGTTTAGCCATGGCTGGTTGCGGAACACGTACCATGCATGACACCTCTATTGAAGATGACTGTACTTGCTGTCCCGATTACCATCTTGAATATAATGACTTTCAAAGTGCGAGATAAATGGTAATACATTTTACGATCGCCCAAGATAAGAAGAGCACCAACCAAAACAGTGGTGTTCGCTTTGATGCGAAACCAAGGCGGAAAGAAACATATTATGGTTATATACGGGACATATGGGAACTTGACTATCGGCGTGGTTTAAAGGTCCCTTTGTTTGGTGCAAATGGGTCGATATGACATGAGGCGGGGTAACGGAAGACCCGCGATGCGGAATGACAACAGTGGATCTCAACAATCTTGCGTATGCGAGCGAACCATTCGTCCTAGCCAATGATGTGGCACAGGTTTTCTATGTGAAGGACATGTCTACCAAGCCAAGAAAAAGAAAAGATAAGGAAGCGAATGCATCGTCACGATGAGCCAAAGCGGCACATAGTTCTTTACGGGAAGAGAAACATCGTGGGAGTGGATGACAAGACAGACAAGTCGAGAAGATTATGAAAAGTTTGATGAAATTGCTCCATTCACGGTGAATATTGACCCGAGCATCCCGTTAAATGATGAAGATTTTCCATGGTTCTGGCGCAAAGGGACACACGTGAAGAAAAAGTTTCACACCCAAAGATATGGGATGTGATCGGCTTCACTATCATCACTTTCTTCTATGTTTCACACCCGGGAGGAATGTCTGTAATAGTTAGGGTAGTTATGTGTTTTGGCATTTGAAAGCGAAGAAATTTTATGTGCAAACAAATTCTTTTCATGCATTTCTTGATTTTTTCCAGCTAAATGACCCTGAAATTGAAAAGCAATTCAAATGAACTCGAGAAAAGGTTGAAAGTTGGCATGGTATCATAATTTCATACAAATAGCATGTGCAAGAAAGTAGAGAGGTTCGGCAAAAGCTGGATGCACTTCGTGTACAAAATGGACAATCTCTTTTGAAGTATCGGGGTTTAAGCGAAAACTGAACTGTTACAAAGGCATTTCATTTTTAAATAACCTAAGCATTACTAAATTGAATATAATGATAAAACACACTAATATTAAACATAAGAAAAAGAATCACTAAAAAACTTTTTCAAAGTTAAGTTATTCACAAACTAGTGATTCACACAAATTTCAAATAATTCAAAATTTAAACTATTCAAATTTGAAATCTACGGCACTAACAGAAAGTTTGTAATTTTTGTACCTAAAGCAAAAATATTCACAAAGAAACTCTAAATACAGCAAAAAACAACTCAAAAATAAATAAAACAAAAAAATAAAAAGCAAAAAAATTAAGAAAAAAAGCCCGCCTCTTTGGGCCAAAGCGGCTGCATCGACTAGCGACACAACCTTTCGTTGGGCGGGATGCAGCCCATGGCCTGATAGGCCCCTAAGCGAGGAGGACAGGTAGGCCAGTGGGCTGATTAGGAGAGGAGCTCGAGAGAGCTACCGCCTTGGGGCTTATAAACCGGTCACGGTAGCCCTCGACTAGCGAGTGGGACTAAACTTCCGCACCGCTGCTGCTTGTGCAGCACCACCTTTAATGCGGGTCGTGGCACAAACCGGTACTAAAGAGGGGCCTTTAGTACCGGTTTGTGCCACCACCGGTACTAAAGGGGTCGCTTCCGCCGCTTGGCCTGGCCAAAACAGACCTTTAGTACGGTTGGTGGCTCCAACCGGTACTAAAATGCCTTCTATATATACAACTACTACTGAAAATTTCAGTTTCCCTGTTTTCGTTCCTCTGTTCCGTCGTCTTCGTCGTCGCCGTCGCCGCCGCCCTCGATCGTCTCCGTCGTCGCCGCTCGTCTCGTCGCCCCTCGTCCCGTCCCCGCCCGCCCCGTCGCCGCCCTCGTCTCCGTCGCCCGCCGGGCCCATCCCGTCGCGCCCCCATCCCGTCCCGTCGCCCGTCCCGTCCCGTCCCGTCGCCGCCGTCGCCTCTCCGCCTCGCCTCATTGTCGCCTCGTCGCCTCGCCTCGCCGCCTCCTCGCCATAAATCGCCGTGCCATTGTGAGTCCTCCGACCCGAGCCGTACACACACACACAAGCATGTTTAATTAGTTTAGATAATTAGTCTTTAATTAGTTTAGATTATTTAGATTATTATTTTGTATGTTTAATTAGTTTAGATAATTAGTGTTTAATTAGTTTAGATTATTTAGATTATTATTTTTCACTATTATATATGTATGAATGCATGTTAGATGGATATAATTAGTGCTTAATCAGTTAGAAATTAGTGTTATATAGAAATGTTAGAAATTAGTGTTATATAGAAATGTTAGAAATGTTAGAAATTTTAGTGTTATTTAGATTATTTAGATTAGCATAATTAGTGTTATATAGAAATGTTAGAAATTTTAGTTATCAAAATCAATCATTAAAAAATGTTACTTTTTGCGGGCATATAGCTAGTATTTGTTCTCGGCGATGCCGGCCCGCATCCTCGCCGTCGACTTGTCATGACGACGTCCAGCCGACCCATGTCGGGACTGGGCTCCGCTGGGGCTGGCTTTGGGAGGTGCTGCTTGGAGGCGCGCCGCTTGATGAGAACCGGCCGCGGGTCCGTCGTCGACCCGATCTCGTTTGGTGGCGTTCGCGTGGGCGATTTGGTGCGGAGGACCCGGCCCCACCGGAGGTGATGCGTCGCCGTGTCGGGGAGGAGGGCGAGCACGTCCATCGCTACATGGTTGCGTTAGAGGCGGCGAGTTCTCCAATACGTGGCGATATCTTGAGGATCTCACTTCAGCTATGATCTGTGAGGTTCCTTCTCTTTGGGTGTCCACCGCCGCGCCGGAGGAACGCGAGTGTCCTAGATTCTACGTAGTATTCGATCTTTATTAGCTAATAGCGTGATGTACTATTCAATATTATATATTATTGAGGCGATGTATTGAGATTATATCTATTATTCTAGGCGATGTATTGAGATTATATCTATTATTGAGGCGATGTAATTTGAATACTAAATTGTTTTATATTTCTTTTGGATTAGTTAAACAAAAGCTATGGCGGACAATACCGACGAGAGAGGAGAACAGACCATGTTCGATATGATCGTGGGCGAGATGATAATCAGAATGAAGAAGATTATGGCGGCTCGAATTTCTAAACAACACGGAGAGGGTGATATGATATTCGATCGCGACAGCGAAATTGATGAAGTCATGAACTATGATTATGGCGATGACGAAGAACATGTTGATCTGAAACAACAAACACCGGCGAGGTATATATATTTATATAAGCGGGCATCTGGTGATCATCACATGTTTTAAATGACTTGAAGATATATTAACGAATCGATCTTTGTTCTTTCAGCCATCCGGATCGAGCAAATCTTGAGCAAAATGATGAAGCGAGGCCGAACAAAAGTTGAAGCGGGCGTAAAGTACAATATCGAGGCATGCGGCCCTCTTGGCAAACCATTAGCGCCTAAGAAGATTGCGGACAAGTTAGTTTCGTCGGTGCGGAGTTCTTGTGAAGGACCAACTCGATCAAACTTCAAGAATGGAAGCGCCCGGCAAAGCCCGTCCGGATGTTACTTTTGTCGACAAGAATCAAAAGATCGCTTTGGGATACTCTCATGGAACATTTCACCCTACGGATCATTTCATAGAAGCAGATGTGCGAGAAAGTCAAAGAGGCTGCTCTTAGGATGATGGCGATTGCATTCAAGAACTACAAGAATCGTGAATGGAACAAATGCGTCAAGGGAGGAAGGAAGACTCCGGTATTCAAGGGAACACTGGAGAACCAACGTGATCATTGGGACGATTTCGTGAAATTCAAGGATTCGGAATTAGCTAAGGAGCGAGTCGAGAATAAACAAGAAGAATGCGAAAAAAGGATAAGTTCCATAAGTGGGGCGGTGGCTATCGGTGGCAATGCCTAAGTGGGATAAGTCGAGAAAGAGATGGAGGATGCAGGTGTCCTCCGGCTACTAAGAGCTGGCCCCGAGTCGGGACTTGGTTCTATGCGCATGGGGGAGTTGGACACGGAGGCAGGCAATGTTTGACGAGGGCAAGTCTGAAGGGAGCCGACGATGCGATACTTGTTGCAATAGAAGAGAGCGCGAGCGGGGTGTTCCAGCCCAGCAGAGAGAACAGCGAGCTTCTGCGTGCCACGGGAAATCTGAACACCGGGAAGAACACGAGGCAAGGCGCTATGCCGTGGTATGAGGGTTTTCATTGGAACAACGACTACTGAGAACCCGTGCGAGAAAGAAGATTGCGGAGGAGAAGAAGAGGAAGATGGAGGAGGAGCGGAGAAGCGGGACTATGAGCGCCTTCAAGGCCTAGAAGCAAGTCAAGCGGAATTGGCGGTCAAATTCCAGCGGCGGCGAGGAGCAGATCGACTCACTTACCCATCAAAGGGGTCTCGGCAGCTGCAGCAGCTAGCGGATGATCCAGCATTGGATAGCACCGGCCCATCCATGCGAGAAGCGGCGTGGGTTCCGTCGAGACGGCGCAATGCTGGGTAGATACCCGTGGATGACATCACGGAGAACACTAGCTGCGAGCTACGTCAAAATGAAGAACATATCCATGAAGGTGGCGGACGGCTGTGCTTTCACAAATCCCCGAGGCAACCTTCCATTGCAACCCGATTCAGCGGGCTATGCTCGTGTCTTGGTTGATGAGGTGGTGGACCCACCATATTTGGGGCTCTGACTTGACATTCTTTGGAGGTGACGGCGGCGCTTTCTCGGAGAGGCCAAACATCGTATCATCCTATGGAAAAAGGATTGCATCATCTTTGAAGGCCACCGACACCGCGTCGGCCGAGTCCTCGTCGAAGTCCGCCACCGAGTCGGCGAGACTCCGCTCCTGCAAGTCCACCAAGTCCGGCAAAGTGTCGAGCCACTCCTCCTCCTCCAAGTCCGGCAAAGTGTCGGGACAATCCTCCTCCTCCAAGTCCGCCACAGCGTCAGGCGTCCTCCTCCTCCAAGTCCGGCACAACCTCAGGCCACTCCTCCTCGTCCAACTCAGTCCGTCGGCCGTCTCCGCCGCCTCGGCAATCGCGAGAAGAGACACCCGCAGCTATGGTGCGTGGCGATGCAGTCGAGTAGTCTGAGGAAATCAGGCGGAGGCAAGCGATATAAATATGGTCCAAGCCTCAAGCCTCTTCCGCAGAGGTCTTATGACAGGTCAGGAGGAAATCACAGCCATATCGAAGGCGAGGTGGAAGCCCATTTTGCACGAAACCGCCACCGCCGCCAAGGGAGAAAGTGCACGAGAAGCGATTGACCACTTCATTCGTATGGCTCAACCACCAGCTCCCAAGCCTGTTGACCACAGACTATGAGCGCCACATCGGAAGTTAAATCGAGCACGTCTACAAAGGGAGGCGAACACGTCTACATCGGGATCGAGCAAACAAGAAGCAGCTGCCAAAAATGCGGAAAACCATTCCCGGTGGGAGAACAGTGGTATAATCGATCCCTCGCTTGTTGTGCCAACAACGGTGACGATCTGTGCGCCCAATATTATTGTGGGCAAGCGATTGCATGTTCGAGGTGGGCAATGTGGTAATAACGGAGGAGCATATAATGCAGGCTGAAGTTCTCAACATCACTGTTGGACAACTCCTCGAGATCGAGCCCATGCCTTTGCTTAGAGAGGATGAAGTAAAAGCGGAAATATGTCAGGGGCCAACCTTTGGTCGCGCCGGACAAGGTCAAGAACCTCCCAGCGAGAATGTATGAATTGCATCAATGGTACATGAACATTACCAAGATTTCAGATCGATTGTCCCTCATGGTGAATGTCAAGCGGGACCATTACTACCATGAGAAAGCTGTGTCCATTGAGTATTTAGAACTGTTTCAGTTATACAATCAAAGCGCACTTTCGACAAATCTATAAATCGGTTGCTATTATGCGTAAGTGATTTCTTTCTATAATTTAAGTCTCAAGCTAGCTGTAGTGATCCTTTTGATCAATCATTACTGTAATTATCCTCACTATATTCTTTTACGTGGTATTATGCGGGATGAAGATATATGAAATGAGAAAAGGTGGGCGCTTTGGCATTGGGTTCATTGACCCAAACACCGTTAATGAATACACATGGAAGATAAATCAACGTTATGCAAAGGAAGTAGAGGACAGCATGCTAGAGTTCTTGAAGCGCCTCAAATACAATGAAGATATACTACTTCCTTACAACTTCCGGTGAGTCACCTTGTCTTGTACTACAAATTCTCTGTTTTTGCCTACTAGCTAGCTACATGTTTTTGCTTACATATGCCCGCTTAATTAAGACATGCAAGCGTGTGTGCATGCAGATTTCTTGGGTCTTGTGTATCATTAAAGTTGGCCTTGGAACAGTTGAAATCTTGGACTCACTAATCTCGAGAAAAAACTGACTATAACATCTTGTATGGGATAGTCAACAGGTAATTCAATCATTATTAACTATATATCTCGGCCTATTTAGTTCGTCATTTCATGATATGAACTATTTAATAACCCCTTTATTCATTTTCTTTGTCGGCGGGCAGGGCTTGGGCAAGGTTCATCAGCGTCACAGAAGGTGAATGGAAAAAAAAAGCTTAAATGGTTTCGACCCAAGGTAAGTAATTAAGTAGTACTAGCTAGCTAGCTAGCTGCCATCTCTTTAATTATCATGCTTGATTAATTTTTATCTAATCAAATTCCATTCTCGTAAAGGCCCTGAAGCAGGCGCAGGGGACTGATCTGTGTGCATTCTGCGTTTGCGAGAACATTCGCATGATGGCGTCCGAAAGGAGCAGATCTCAAAGACAGAGAATGGATGCGCTTGTCGAACACTATTCACAATTTTACACCATTATCGATATCTAGTCACACAACTAATACACATGCATATTGATCTCCTTCTTAACAGTTCAAAGAGGTGCGGGAGAAGCTCATAGAAGCGGGAGCGTAGAAGCACTTCAAGAGGAAATAAGCGGGATTTTTGCTCGACCGGTCATAAATCCGAATGGAGAATTCTATTACCGCTACCGCCCCATGAAAACCACTTCCAATTGTCATCGTGCTCGAAGGCACCAATTAGGCTAATGCCACTTTGGCTCCAAAGGCAACATTCATATGTAGGAGAAATTGTATATAGCTATACATGTGTGTATGTGTGAATTAATTAATATGGTGGTTTGTGAGACATTGATGATATATATTTATATATGCATGATTGGTTCTACTAGAAATTATATATATATATATATATATATATATATATATATATATATATATATATATATATATATATATATATATATATATATATATATATATATACGTGTACAATGTGTAGTATCGTAAAATACCAGCAAGCGAAAAAGAATTAAAATGGAAACACAAAATTAAATGAAAAAGAAATCATAAAACTAAAACCCCCAAACCTTATAGTACGG
The DNA here is from genome assembly GCA_021437245.1 of Aegilops speltoides. Lineage (NCBI taxonomy): Eukaryota > Viridiplantae > Streptophyta > Magnoliopsida > Poales > Poaceae > Aegilops > Aegilops speltoides. The sequence continues at coordinate 156,184 of JAHHZJ010000940.1, forward strand.
TTGGTCTTACCAACCGGTACTAAAACTCGAGCCCCGGGCTGGCTCGTGCCACGTGGTTGCCCTTTAGCACCGGTTCGTGCTGAACCGGTACTAAAGGGGGGCTTTAGTGACCACAATTTAGTGCGGTTATGTAACCGGCCGGCACTGCTAATGCCGGTTACGCACTAATGCTACTTTCTGAACACTTTTGCTATTGCCTTGTGTTGGATGCACTACACAGATCATAAGATTGTTATGGGCATAGTGCTTAGTGTCTTTGTTAGTGCTTTGTGACATTGTTGCGGCTTGTTGAGCTTAATGCTTGTCACTTTGGACCCGAGTGCCATGATCTCAGATCTGAACATATTATTGATTCATGAGGATAATTATTGTTCTTGGTCTTATCTGCAAGTTGTGTACACATATCATTGTCCGGAACTGATGGCCCCAAAGTGACAATAATTGGGACACCCGGAGGGAATGGCTTTGATGTGAGGATCACGTGTGTTCACGGAGTGTTAATGCTTTGCTCCAATGTTCTATTGAAAGGAACATCTTAATTGCTAGTAGTTCCCTAGAGGCCCCGCAGCAACGGGGATGGCAGGACAAAAGATGTTGTGCAAGTTCTCCTTGTGAGCACGTACGACTATATATGAACACACGCCTATGGTTATCTAGTACTAGATGCTTTTATCTTATTTATCTGCAATGCCCCTGTCTTATGTGTATTATTAATTCTCTTATCCATGCAACGCCCGTCCATCCATCCCTATACCTACAGTGTTTTGCATCCTGCTGTTTACTGCAATTGTTACTACTGCTATTTTTATTCCTGTACTACTGTTATTCCATTACTGCCACTTCCATAAAACTTTTACCACTGATAAACCATTGCGAGCAAGATTACTTTCAGGTGCAGCTGAATTGAAAACTCATCTGTTAAGGCTTATAAGTATTCTTTGGCTCCCCTTGTGTCGAATCAATAAATTGGGTTTTACTTCCGTCGAAGACTGTGGCGATCCCCTATACTTGTGGGTTATCAGCCATCCAACTACATCTGTGACTAAATAGTCCACTCACGGAGATATCATCCGAACAAACCATGAGTATTAAGCTGTAAACAACAGACTATTGCATTAAGTAAAGTGTATAAAGTAGATAGTAGAACCACCCCTATTTGGGCAGAGCACCATCTTGTTCTCCCTAGTGGCAACAGCACATCCACATCCTTAGTCATTTCTGTCGCTCGAGCCTAGGCTTACTGGAGGCATGAACCCACTATCTAGCATAAATACTCCCTCTTGGAGTTGAATGCAACTACTTGGCCAGAGCAACCACTAACAACGAAGAGCATGCAAGATCACAATAACACCAAAGAGAATCAAGATCTATTCAAAGAGAGACTCAAGATCTATACTCAACTTGAACATTGTACTCAATAACTAGTCAGATCCCAGCAAACCAACACAAGTAACATTACATAAAGATGATCTTGATCATGTTAGGCAGCTCACAAGATTCATACATGAAGCACAATAATAAGATGATCTCAATCATGTTAGGCAGCTCATGAGATTCATACAATGGAGAGAACAACCATCTAGCTACTGCCATGGACCCGTAGTCCTATGGTGAACTACTCACACATCACTCCAGAGGCTGGCAAGGTGATGAAGAAGGCCTCGATGTGATTCCCTCTCCGTGAGTCTTTGGGAAGAGCTTCTGATCTCCCCGAGATGATGGCGGTGGCTGTGGACTTTTTTCTGGAACTTTTGCGCTATCTCTAGGGTTTTCACGTCGGGGTGAATAAATAGGCTGAAGGGCGGAGCCGAGGGGCACCCAGGTAGGCCACACTGCTTGTGTGCGGGCCCACCTGGCGCGCCTAGGGGTGTGGGCCCCCTGTGGGCCTCCAGCTCTTCCCCTTATGGCTTCTAGAGTCTTCCGGTGAGAAATCACTTTAAATAACTTCCTTTTCCAATTCCGAGAATATTTCCTTTGTAACTTTTCTGGAATAAAATAGCGAAAAACAGGAGGCGGCTTTGTGGCATCTTGTCAATATGTTAGTCACAGGAAATCCATAAAAACATCAGGAAGCACAATAAAAACATAGAGTAATTGGCAATAAACAAGCATGGAGCATCAAAAATTATCGATACATTTCCAATGTACCACTGCCCTCTGGACTCCGTGTTGGTTTCTTTAAAATAGGGACTTCCAGATTTATTTCGTCCAATTCCAAGAATATTTCTAGAACTACTTTTCTAAAATAAAAAACAACAGAAAACGCGAAACTAGCACTGTGGCATCTTGTTAATAGGTTAGTCCCAGAAAATCCATAAAAATACTACAAAGTACAGAGAAAACATATAGCAATTGGTGTAAAACAAGCATGGAGCATTAAAAATGATAGATACGTTTGCAACGTATCACCCACCAACTCACACACGGTTATACATAGGAAAGGTGTGAACGAGCTTCGTATCACACATGGTTTTGTCCTGCAAATCGTGTGTACTGAATGGGCTTATTTGGCCCATCATACACAACCCTACCAACTTTCCTGTATAAATGGGACCAGCAGGACATCGTCCTTCCTCACTCCACTCCACAACCGCCACTGAAACCCTACTGGTCTCTGTAAAGCTCACCTGGTCGGCGAGGCGGAAGCTTCTGTTGGCCTTTTACGCTGATGACCTCCCTGTTGTCTTCTTCGTCGTTCACTCGTGCCGATGCGCATGGTCAAACTTCGGACATGCAACCAGTAAGTAGTTGGCTCATCCTCGTGCCCGTGCCCGACCTCCACCATGGCCACTACGCCTGCCGTACTCACCCTGCTCCAGGAGGTATGTACATATTTAACAATGAAAGTTCTAGTTTTATTTATTGCGGATCTACACTGTGAGTATGGTTAGCATGTTAGATTCGTTAGAATACTGAGATCTACACTATAAGCACTGGCGGTGTTCGTATTTTATACTCGTTAGCTTCGTTCGAGTCTTATTATCTTGTGTTAGCTACTACTCCCTCCGTCTTAAAATAAGTGTCTTGAGCTTAGTACAAATTTGTATTAAAGCTAGTACAAAGTTGAGACACTTATTTTGGGACGGAGGAAGTATATCTTATTCTCTGCAGCTAGATCGATGAGTTTGCTCCAATATCTTATTGTGTTCGCCCATGTAAGGATCTATTATGTCTGAATGTTGTTTAACTCTTGCTAGCATCTTATAAAATTATTTTGGTAACACCGTATAAGAAGAAAGACTTGGACATGATGTGCCAAGTTTTTTATTTAAGTTTGCTAATGACTTGGACTACATTTGTTGTGTATATATTCTCAGATACATATATGACAATTGTGTGCAATTTACCCGTCTTGTGCCATCAATGTTGATTAGCCATCCATTTAGGAAGCTAACCACTACATGTCAGAAAAGAAACAACTTGGCCTACCAGCCCGTTATCCCAAATGGAACAACGAGAAGTATCTATGTTGTGGCCACATAATTGTTCGGTCACTTCACTTAATTATTTCACTGACTCACTCACTTATTACTGTGTAAATTTTAGCTAACATAATGCAATCCACGAGGTGTTTCTACTCAAAAGCCCGTCGCTATTGTAATGTTTGGTGCACTGCATAGAACACTTTTTTAGTTAACAATGTCTTATGCAGTGTTACCAAAATATCACAAGGGTGACACGAAGACCTTCGACATAGAGAGACTACAAGGCCAACATCCAGAGTCTTCGGAACAATATAACCTACAAAAACCATATTACTATCTATTTGTGCCACAATTTTATGTGACTTCTTACGTGTTCTATCTTCATTAATGTTTTTTATTCTACACTTGTATAATAGGATTATTCCTATTTTGGTAACACTGAAAAGAAGAAAGACTCGCAAGGTGTGCGACATGTTGCATGCATCTTGCGTCTCTAGAAATCTACCTCAACTCAAGGCTACTTTTCTTTAAGGCAATTGACTAATCATATGAAATTACTCATTATATAGTTAATTTTGTTCAGTTTACATATGATCTGACGTTCATGAATATTTTTAAACAGTGAGAAATTCTTTTTGAGCAGTTAATATAGAGGTGTTCATCTTGCAATGAAAGGAAAGAACTATAAGGAAATTTCCACCCATCACGAAGCCAAAGATGTAACCAAAAATAACTATGAATATTCTCTTCTTTTATCTATCTTTTGTAGCTAGCATTTGAATCTATGAAGAAATATGTATCTATGACATGTGTTGTATCAATACACAATCAAATATAGCTTAAATACATTTTTTCTTTCCTGAAAACCGTGTGAGGCCTCTGGCAATACAACTTTGATGGCCTACTAAATAAGTGTTTACGACCTAAGAAAAACACAGACATACTAAGAAATAAATGGTTTGCGACCCCAACGAGAAACAAACGAAACACGTTACTTACATCGTGTGCGAAAGCAACCAAGTAGCACATGATTATTTTACCAGAATCGTGTGCGCTATCCTCAATATCACATACGGGCGGGAAAACCGTGTGCTTGTTCGCGGCCCATCTCCTCACCCACCGGTAGAGAAGGTTGGGCAAATCATGTGCGACGGTCCAAACATTCACGTGCGATGGTCCGATCTGTACTAGGGGTAAGTTCATATTCTTTAGTCATTGATAAACAGACAACCCAACTAAATCAGCAAAACTTACTTGATGTTGGCAATCAAGAAAGCTACATAAGCGAACATATAACTTATAGAAATGTGAGCTAATCCAACCAATCTTGCTTGCCCAATGGAAGATACCATGGGTTATCTCTCCATTGAATTAAATTAGCTAGATGTGTGTGTTCATGAGACATGCTAAAGTCTTAGTTAATTCATGTCAATATTCACGCCAGCAAATCAAGATATCCAAATAAGAAGATCCACACCCATAGCGTATACAAATCACCCCGAAAGGATTATATCCATTGCTAAGTTGTGAAGAGTCTAACCATAAGTAATCTCTTAACATCTTGTTGCCCCGGAATAATGTGATATGTTTCCAGTACCAATAACAAGTAACCCATCACCGCGGCGCCGGCCGGCCGCCCCAGTCTACCACCGCTCTCATCCCTCCTCCTCCTCCCATCCAATCCCCTCCCTCCCGGGTTGCCTCGCGCGGGGCAACTCTGGAGGCCCCCTTCCACCCTAAGCGAGTCCCCGCCTGATCTCTTTCCCTTAGCCGCTGCCGCCGTCGGCGACGGTGGTGGCGGTCACACCCAGCCTATAAAGATGGGGAGGGGTGATGGTGGGCGAGCTCCGACGGTCTCCTACGCGCGAGGCGGGTCGTCACCGGGGCGGTGCATGTGGAAAGCCAGTGGTGGCGGAGGTCTTCCCCGACGGCGTTGAACGGTGGCGAGGCTCTCCTCGCTGCGCGGTTTGGCCGGATCCGGCGGAAGATAGCCCCTGTTCTGCCGTTTTCTTCCTCGATGTTGGCCTCGCCAGTGGGGTTCCGAGCGGCAGATCCAACAGGGTGTCGGTGGGTGGGGGGCTACTAGCTTGGCTTGATTAAAGGTGGAGGTCCTATGATTCAAACTCGCACCGAGAGTTTGATCTGCCGGATGCATGTCCTCATCGATCTAGCTGTAGCGTCGTGTTCCGGAAGGCTCCGCTGGCATACTCCACTAGGCGACTCATGCCTGGAGATGGCTGGATCGGGTGGGATTCGGTCGTGCGCACCCGTGTTTCTCTGACCGTTTGGTTTCAGAGGGAGCGCTTCGAAGCTCTGTAGGCTATTAATATCATGGAGCATGTTCTCGTTTCATGGTGCTGGCGGAGAATGCCATGGATGCTGAGATCTGAGGACTAGTGATGGTGGTTTGAATTTTTGTGGCGAGCAGGAATTGGCTTGATGATTCACGACTTGGAGCAGTGGTATGCAAGTGGGGGCGACTGCACAGGAGAAGTCCAAAGTCCTACCTCTCAGGGTGAAAATCTGAGGTCTAGCCTTAATTGGTTGTGTCTGGCAATGACCTTGTTGAAGGCATTGTTTAGAGAGCAATGACTTTCTTCAGGGTGAAAACCTAAGATCTATGATCGGGCAACGACGACGCTTGTGCACTGTTTCGTTCTTGGAGGCGTTGCTTTTGGAGAAGCTGGACTTCTGGTGTTGTCTTGGTGGTGTTAGTTTTGCTGTTTCAGGGAATAGATCATTATAACGGGACTTTTCTTTTTTGTAATTTTTCTTTTTTCTCTTGGTTGTGTGCATCCATAATGTCGCTAGGACAATATGTTGTTGCAGATGCTGAGTGTAATTGATATCTCTGCGATATCAATATATGCTCTTTGTCGGAAAAAACAAGGAACCCATCCAATCGTACAGGAAAAGAAAAGAACAAGAGAGCAATGGAAATAACACCGGAAGCTTTGTTCACTTGTCTCTTCTTTACCTTTTCTTTCTCTCTCTCTTCGTTTTGGTTACCTTAAGTTTTTGTGGTTTTTATATCTAGCCTACCTAACTTGATTGGGAATATTGCCGTGGTTGTTGTTGTAGATTCAGATGAATCGAAAGATTACATGTTCTGTTCGGGAAGAGATTATAGAAGTTGTATTCCAAGCGTAGGGGCGAGGCAGGGGCATTGAAGGCGAGCGCCATGTATGCGCATGAGAGCGCGATGGGCGTGCACGAGATCCCCTCCCCTTGTATCTATGCACTGTGTCCCCACCTGTCATCTGCTGCTGCGGCGTATCCGTCCCTTTATAAAGCGGTCCACCTGTTAGGGGTACACGATGAAATGCTACGAGTGAGAGAGACTGCGGGTCAAACGTGCCACGACGGGATCATACCCAACGCGGCCCCATTTGTAACTGCCATTATAATGGTCAATGCCATTGACCAGACAACGACGGCCGTTTGAGAGTTTGCGAGAGTTTCAGACAAGGGCTTAACAAATGCGATAAAAAATTTAAAAGTGTAGGAAAAATTGAGTAGAGCTGACAAAGCTTGAGGCCACAGAAATAGAAAGGTCAATTTAAAATGGTTCAATTGTAAAATAGTTTAACTTTAAAATAATCCAAATTCAAAATTATTTCAATTAAGAAAAACGTTTAAGTTTAAAATCTGTTCAAATATGAAATTAGTCAATTCGTGGAAATAAACTCGCGCTGTGCTGCTGGCTGCGTCCGTCGCTCAAATGCCGTCGTGCGCTGCGCTGCGCAGCAGCTGGCCGCAACGGGTCGTCCCGTATTACGGGAGCCCCTATAACAGCTCATTCACCCGCGCGCTGGGCCAGGCCCACGTATCGTGAAGGCATGAGCAACGCGAGCGGGCCGAGCTTCCGACTCGTTCGAGGCGATGCATAGGGAGACCCCGTCGGCCCGCCCCACATGATACACGTGCCCCTCCTCCCATCCCCTTTTTCTTACCCCTAGCGCAAGAAGAAACTGCCTTTCCCCCCGAACCTAAGCGAGAGAAATCCGAGCGAGCCCCTCCTCCTCCCCGGCGAATCCCTCCTCCTCCCGGAGCATCCAAAGCGCAAGATGTCGAGGGTTTCGTCTCCCGGTGGCGGCGCCCTCACCCTGGGCACCAAGCGCCCTCCCGGCGCACCCGGACTCGGCAGGGGCCGAGAGTTCCTCATCCCCATCGCAGGGATCCTTGCCGCGTTCGTTATCCTGTACGGACTCGGCTGCTTCAGGTGAGCTTGCTGCACCTTCACTTGTTGCTGAGGGGAGAGGCGCGAGAGAAAGGGAGGGTGTTATTTGCTCTCGTTGGTGATGGCATCCACGGTAAATTTGTTAGTCTTCTCGTTCTGTTTACGCTTCTTGGTGCGACTTTGAGGGAACAGCAATTCCCTCCAAGATGGAGTTGTTTCAGTGGTAGATAGGTGATTAATATATGTTAGAGTGGGTTGTGATGTTCGTCAGCCACATGCATATATTCAGTCTTTGCTTTAGCCTTTGTGCGTTCCACACGGTCACGCCTACAAAAATAATAATGGTTAGAACGAGAACTAGCAACAGTAAATCTAATGGAAGGAATAATGTCACAGTTTGAAACCCTGAAAAAAAGAATGCCCGTGGCAAGCCTTTGTCTATAAATAAGTTATCAAGCCAGTTTATTTATACAATGACTCAATGGATTTTGCTAAAAAATGGACATCAGTAAAGTTGAGAAAGAGGAAAAGATGTCATAGGCCTGGTACTTTATGCTATGGTAAAACAGAATCAAGTTATACAAATCAAGTATCACTAGCAAAAAGGCCCGTGCGTTGCAACGGGAGAAAAAGTTATCACACCACCTAGCCTCAATAAGCATTGCTAAGACCACCTCCCCCACCCCACCCATACACAGGTCAATGTCCTATATTTTAACCCCCGCCTGTGTGGCCGCTTATATTTCTTCCCACCATGATCGTGACAGATATATGTCAATGAATTTGTATGAAAATATATTATTGTACTCTATGCTTATTTGCTATTATATTCTTTGTTTTATTTTATTGTTGCATCATCATATCATCATGCCATTAAAACACAAATAAATAAACTGCATAGATCTTTGATCTATTTAAAATGAGGGAATTCATTGTGGTTTTCTTTATAATCCATGAACATATCCTCCCAATATTATTAGGGAGGTAGAATAAAACATTCCATTAATTCTGGAATCACCCATAACCACACTTGCAATTGAATTTCCTTTTGATTCCAAATATTTCAAATTCATGTGATATTCTCCAAATAACTCTTTGAAGTTGTGGTGCTTTGATTTGCCAAATTTCATCTTGGTTCCCCTTCAAATACCTCTCTCCTTCCCTTTCGCCTTAGAAGCCGCGGCCCAAGCCACCCCTCTCTCCCCCGATCAGATAGGTCGAGCATCCCCGTATACCCACGATCCCCATCCACTCCTCTTCCTGTCGTTCCCCTCGGACGCCCCTCTCCTGCGCCGCCACCCTCAAGCGGTAGACCCTATCCCGACCAGCCACTGCAGCAAGCCGTTGCCGCCGGCAAGTCCGACCAGCCACTGCAGCAAGCCGTTGCCGCCGGCAAGTCGAGCCCGCCCATGGAAGAGGATGGCGCGTCTCTGTCTCTATGTCCGCCGCTGGATCCATGCTGGTGACCCTGGGTAAAGATGACCCATATATCTCATCCTGGTGTCTTGGCTTGCTTGATTCTTGCAACTGACGAACATATATAAGTCGGTAGGATTTCGTTTAAAGGAGCACGGTGGTACTATTCTAGTTGGTAAAATAGAAATATAAATTTGTGTGGCGGGCCTAGCCTGGCCCATCTGAGCTACGAACGTATCAGAAAAATCGAACGTAGCGTACGAGAAGCAATCTGCAGTGCGGGTTGAATAAAAGAAACCACAGTTTTTTTTTTTGCAAAATTACTGTGCAGCGGATGGCCGGACGGGCTGAGGCCCAAGTGGCGACGCTTCAGCCATGTGAGACGATCTCAGGGCAAGGCCCAGGTAGTAGTGTGGACGATACGTACGAAAGTAGTATTGTGGACGATACGTACGAAAATTTTGCGACGTGGTTCCCCGAATTAGTACCAACTCGCTTATATGTTTTATAAATTTGTTTTATAAATTTACAGGAAGAAAGCGTATTGTGACGGTGAACCCGGAGACCCAATCCGTGCTTTATTATTAGGGAGAGATTAGCATTTCAAAAATACAAAATTAGCTTTTTTTTTTCTTCAAATATATGTTTTGTTGTGTACTTTTTCATACACATTGTACCTTTTTTGTATACGGCAGGGATACATTTTTTACATTCAAATTAGGAATGGAGGTTGTGTATGCAATGCCTGGGTAGCTAAGTGGAGCACTGCAGAACATAATAAATATAAGATTTAATTTGAATCATGCCTTATTTGTACCAGATCATACAAATATGTAATATGAGTTACTTCAATATTTTTTATGCTTTTGGATGCTACCTCTCAATTGAATCTTACAATTTAGAGTATAGAAGGACATTGCTGGCAAGGTATAGTAAATACTTATTTAACTTCTATTTATGCTTGGACCGATCCGATCCTCCGAAATATTTCTCTTTTTATCTCGCCTGGTGACAGTGATTTGGAGTTGGACCCTTGTTTATCTCGATTGATTTGATATTACGTGGTTAGAAATTATTTTCACCGTCGTATGCCACAGTTTATGAATAACTGTATGACTTCAAAAGTAGATATAAACACTAAAAAAATGCAAATTTCAGACTTTTGAGCAATGCGAATGTTCAAATCTTACACGTTTTTTTTGGAGTACACAAAATGCATACTATTTTGTATAACGTACACGAACTCCCAGTGTTACTCAAGGCAATACCCGGAAACATCATCCAAGGCAGGTAAAGGAAAAGAAAAGACACATAAATTACAGAGAACTGCTCCTACTCAATTCGCACTAAACTTCTGGCTCCTGCAAGTATCCATTGCTGAAGCTGTTGGTAAATGATATCTCTTCAGGAAATACTTGGTGATTGTTACCAAAGACACGAGCATTACGTCGAGACAGAGAGAATTAAACCCCTTCCTTCTGATCTTACAGAGTTGCGGTCTAGAAGTGTGCCACTATTCAAGCATTGTATTTGAGGGATACTGTTGGGAGCACTCATTGAACAAGCAGGTGGTCCGTTGTTTCATCCTCCTGAAGACAGAGAACACGGCCAAATGGTCGCTTGTAGGCCCTGCAAACCCTGCGGTCAGACTTCCATATCCTGTACTTGAGAGAAAACCAGATGAAAACGTTACAATTCATTGATGTATAGCTCTTCCAGATAGCATTAGCAAGACAAAAAACGCTCCTTGCTCTGACATAGGATCTTGTAGCTGGATTCTTCAGAATAGTAGCCTGACGGTGACAAGCGCCAGGCAAATGTGTCTTCAGTATTCCCCTGAATCTGAATCCTATTAATCGCAATCCATAGCCTGAAGTACTGATGCAGATCAGGGATAAAGAGATTATCAGCAATGTCTAGTACAGTATCTAACACAAGCAGAGATCTTCCCTCGTCAATGGATAGAGAGATCAATCTAATGTTTTCCGCCGAGGCTCAGGACCCTGTAGGCTTGCTTGATTCCTTGCTGCAGGTCAGGCCAATACTCGATGCTGGAGGCCAAAAACATCGCAGCAAAGGCAGGCAGGCGGCGGGGCGCGCGTCGTGCAGCAGCCTTGATCGGAGGCGCCCGCGCAGGCCTTGGCAAGGCATCTTGGACGGCGAGGGCAGCGGGAGGACGTGGTCAACAGCCAGCAGGACGAGCGGCGGTGCGCGCTCCTGCACGCGGCATCGCAGGCACCAGCGCGGAGCATGGTGCATGGCGCTCGGCGACTACTCATGCTCCAGACTCGACGCGGAAGAGGACGAGTAGGAGAGGAGAAATCGATCGAATCTTGCACTGCAATTCGATACAAATCAGAGACGGGTCTCATGCCTCTAGTACATTACAATTTTCTCCATACAAATTGTAAAAGCGTATTATGACATGAGAAGAAAGCGTATTGTGACGGTGAACCCGGAGACCCAATCCGTACTTTATTATTAGGGAGAGATATGGTGAAGGAACAATACCAGTCGCCTTTAAGGGGAACTAAGTTACTAGCATTTTCCTTAGCTTCTCCACTACCTATTTGACAAGCTGTTTCAAAATGGACATGCTGCCATCCTTCTTTGACTGCTTCAGTAATTGCATCTCTAAAAGCGAGTGTTTCAGCTGTCAGGGGATTTTGAATATTGTGGTATCCCCTTGCAGCAGCTAGCACAAACTCACCATCAGATATTCTTGCCACGACGCCAGTAGCAGCATGAGTAGATCCTGCATCATAGGCTGCATCAAAGTTAATTTTTGTGACCCCACTAATAGGAGCAGACCACTTTGCATTTTTTTCCCACCAGTGGGTTTCGAGCTTTCACAGTAATCAAACATGTTTGATGAACAACCTCTCTAACCCAAATTCCAAGATGTCGATGGTAGAGGCTAGGGTTCTACCAGGTCTCGGACGAAGGTTGTAGGGGTGGAAGTGAGGGCGGAGGAGTTGGGGGCGCTGGCGCCGGCGGTGCGCCGTCGCTGCGCGGGTGAGGAGGAGGCGACGCTAGGGCAGGAGGCGGCTAGGGTTTGGGGTCTCCCGTCTCCCTGAAGGAGACGACAATTTAATACTGTTTATTGTCTGATTAATCACGAAGGGGTACATATGTTTATATAGGAGGACAACCTCCTTTAAACCCTATATAACTTGGGCTAAGCCCATAACTAGCCACTAGTGGGCTTCTTAAAGCTATACGTAAGACCGACCATAACATCTCTCCCCGCCTCCTCAAACAGCTCGTCCTCGAGCTGAACTTCTGGAAACTGCTGGCGGAAATCATCAAGCTTCTCCCAAGTCGCTTCTTCCTCCGGCATGCCTGTCCAATGCACCAAGACGTGGCACATCTGGTGGTATTCTTCTACCGCATCGCTCGAACCCTGATCGCAGGAGCGGGCGCGAGACGTCCATCCGAAGTAGGAGGAAGAGCTGGTGGCGCAGTAGGCGGGTCGCCACGGTAGGCCTTCAGGAGGCCCACGTTGAAGACGTCATGGAGGCGAGATCCTGGAGGTAGCTCAAGGCGGTAGGCGAGCGTGCCAACACGCACCAGCACACGAAAGGGGCTGGCGTAGCGAGGCCCCAACTTGCGCTTGGAGCGCGGGTCCAAAGACTGGGCCGTCCCGTGGAGGAGGCGCAACCACACCCAGTCGGCCATCGCGAACTCCGCCTCGCGATGATGCGCATCATAGTACGTCCGAGCCAGCTGTTGTGCCTGAAGAAGTCGCTGGCGCGCCTCAGCCAGTATCTCGTCGCGGGTACGGAGCAAGTCGTCCGCCGTGTTAGTCCGCGCCGTGCCAGGCGCATATGGAAGCATCGCTGGAGGTGGCCACACATAGACCACCTCGAAGGGCGTGGTGTGCATGCGGAGTGATAGGAAGTGTTGTAGCAGTACTCCGCCCATGCCAGCTAGTCCACCCAAGCTCGTGGACGATCTCCTGTAATGCAACGCAGGTACATGGCGATGATCTTGTTGACGACCTCGGACTGGCCGTCCGTCTGGGGATGAAACGCCGTGCTCATGCGGAGCTTCACGCCCGCCAACCCAAAGAGAACCCGCCAGACGTGGCCCGTGAACACAGGGTCATGGTCACTGACGATGGAAGACGGGAAGCCGTGGAGGCGGACGATGCCGTCGAAGAAGGCGCGTGCCACCGAAGCAGCCGTGTAGGGATGACCGAGGACGATGAAGTGCGCGTACTTGGAGAAGCGATCAACCACCGTGAGGATGACGGACTTGCCGCCAACCTTCGGCAGCCCCTCGATGAAGTCCATGGAGATGTTCGCCCACACCTGGGAGGGCACGTCCAGCGGCTGCAGTAGACCCGCCGGCCTGATTGTCTCCGTCTTGTTCCGCTGGCATGTCACACGACCGCAACCAGTCGCGCACCAAGGCGCCATCCCCAGGTATGTAAAAATTAGCGCGGAGACGGTGAAGGGTCTTCTGCACGCCCTCGTGTCCTGCAGAGTGCGCCAAGGCCAAGGCCTGGTGGCGTAGGTCGCCATGATCACGCACGAAGATGCGGCGGCCATGGAGGAGCGACCCGCGTCCAGCGCCGCGGCTGGCGATTCGCCGTCGGCGGTATTGGCCGCGGCTTCTGCAGCGTCATGGCCGTCAAAAGCGCTTGGCGGATGTCGTCGACGAAGGCAAAGGACGGCCCGGAGTGGATGCAGAAGACCGCGCCTACTGTGGGGGCGTCGGTCACGTCGTCGGCGTCACGGCGGGACGGGGCATTGGCGACCGTGTTGAGGCGACCGAGGCGGTACTCGACGGTGAAGTCGGCAAAAACTTCGATCCACTCATCTTTGCGGCATGGTGGAGAGGCACCGATCAACAAGAAGAACTATGTAGAGTGGTGCATGCGCACACGGAATGTCCGGCCCTAAAGATAAGGCCGCCAGTGGCGCACCGCCTGGACTAGCCCGATCAGCTCACGCTCATAGGCGGCGAGCTTGTGATGACGCGCGGCTAAGGGACGGCTGAAGAAGGCCAGCGGCTCCTCGCCCTGGTGGAGGACGGCGCCGCAGCCGATGCCGGAGGCGTCGCAGTCCACCATGAATGACACGTCGAAGTCCGGCATCTGGAGGACGGGGCCCGTCGTGAGCGCCGTTGTAGGGCGGCGAACGCCGTAGGCGCCTCCTCGTCCCAAGAGAAGGCGTCGCGGCGAAGGAGGCGCGTGAGGGGCGCAACGATGAGGCCGAAGTCTTGGATGTACTTCCGGTAGTACCCCGCGAGGCCCAAGAAACCGCGAAGAGCCCGCGGCGACTGCGGAGTCGGCCATGCGGTGGCGACAACAGTGACCTTGTCCGCGTCCATCGCGACACCTTCCGCCGAGATGACGTGGCCCAGGTACGCGACGGAGGTCGTGCCAAACGAGCACTTCGAGCGCTTGAGATGAAGACAATGCGCTCGAAGCTCGTTGAAGATGATGGCCACGTGCTGCAGGTGCTCCGCCCAGGATGCGCTGTAGATAAGAATATCATCAAAGAAAACAAGCACAAAGCGGCGTAAGTAGGGGTTGAGCACGTCATTCATCAGGGCCTGAAAAGTCGCCCGTCGTTGGAGAGGCCGAACGGCATCACCAAGAACTCAAAGTGGCCATGGTGAGTGCGGAACGTCGTCTTCGCGATGTCGTCTGGGTGCATCCGCACCTGATGATAGCCCGAGCGCAAGTCGAGCTTGGTGAAGAAGCGCGCGCCGTGTAGCTCGTCTAGGAGCTCATCCACTACGGGGATGGGGAACTTGTCCTTGGACGTCATGGTGTTGAGGGCGCGGAAGTCGATGCAGAAGCGCCACGTGCCATCGGCCTTGCGCACAAGGAGCACCAGAGCGGAGAACGGTGAAGTCGAAATCCGGATGATGCCCTGCGCGAGCATGACCGCCACCTGACGCTCGAGCTCGTCCTTCTGCAGCTAGGGGTACCGGTACGGACGAACGGCGACAGGCGCCATGTTCGCAACTGGTGGATGCGGTGGTCATAGGGTCGTGAGGGAGGGAGGCCCTGTGGCTCGTCGAAGATGTCGTTGTGCTGCTGCAGTAGGTCGGCTAGGAGGGGGTGCGCCTCGTCGAGGGCGGCGGCCATCAGGTGGAGCTGTAGAGATGCGCCGGTGCTGCCAAGGCCCATCCAGTGCACGCGGCGGCCGCCCTCGCGCCAGAAGATGAGGGACAACACGTCGAGGTCCCACAGTATGGGGCCTAATGTGCTCTAGAAGTCGAGGCCGAGGATGAAGTCGTAGCAGACCAAGTCGATGCTGACGTAGTCGATGGAGAAAGGCTCGTCGCCGATGAGGACGGGGACCTGTCGTGCACGCATACAGCACGTAAGACGGTCCCCGCTAGCGGCGATAATATGATCCAGCGCCCGCGCCGCCATTTACCGGAGGGCAAGGCGGCGCATGGCGGTGTTGGACAAGAAGTTGTGCGTCGAGCCCGTGTCCATGACTGCAGTAAGGCGCTCCCCATTGATCGTCACCGGGAGCAGCATCGTCTTCGCCGTCTTGATGCCCGCCATGGCATGAAGACAGACGACGAAGGCGGACGCGTTGACCGGCGCGTAGGTCGTGACACCAGCCTCGGTGATGGTGGCGGTCGCGAGCTCCGCAGTGAGGCCTCCACCTCGCTTGCCGACGGCCTCTGTGTAGAAGAGGCGGCACACACGCGACTCGCACATATCGCCGTCAGGGCTGCATTGCATTAACAGTTCGCGCCGCCGATCGAGCCGCCACGGACGCCAGCGCCAAGCGGACGTGGTTTGGCGTGCGGATAACGGGCGTGGAAGGCGGGCGGGTATGGCTTGGCCGCCGGGCGACTACAGGGGCTGCAAGGCCGCTGCTCGCAGACACCCGCCGTGATGGCGGGCAAGATTACTCATATGCGCTGTAGTACATGGCCGCCGCCAGTCCCGGGCTCTCATCTCGACGTCGATGCAGATGTAGTCGGGGAGGCCGCCGACGAAGAGGTCAACAAGGCCGACGCGCTAAGACGCCGGCGTAAGGTGCAAAGCAAGGCTCGAAGCGGCCGGGCGAAGTCCTCGCATCAGGCGAAGGGCAAAGCGCCGAAGCTTGGCAAGTCGGCTCCCGCAGAGGGTCAGGCCGAACCGTTGGAGGCATAGGTCGCGGAAGCGCTCCCACGAAGGCATGCCGCCCTCGTCCTGCTCGAGAGCGTAGTATTATTTGGCGCGGCGCCACGGTGGTGGTGAGGCGATCCACGGCGGCCGGACGCGAAGGCCCGCCGCTTCGAAATCGGGTCGTGACCGGTTCACCGGGCCAGGGTCGACGGCTGCGTCAGAGGCGGCGAACTCCAGCCTTTAGGAAGCGGATGGTTGCCGACGCGCGGCGCCGCCACAGAGGCGCCGCGACCGGAGGCGAGCGACGAAGCCCTTGACGCAGGTATAGTGCGGCGGGACCTTCCCAATCACCAATAGCCCCAACCCTCGAGGCATCCTCGATCCTTGAGCACAAGCGCTTCCGTCGAAATATTGAGGCGATTACATCTCCTCCACCCTATGCCTTTTGTCCCCGCCTCTTTGAATTGGCTGCTTACATCATCTGTCGACACATTCTTTCCTTGCTAGCTATGCTCATAGCATCAACACGGGATCGAAATGAAACAAGATAAAACTCGGATGGCCTGGCGAGATCAAGCATACATGTCTTCCCTTTGTCGGCAGAGTAAGAAGCTCACAACTCGGGACACCTAGGATACAAGGAGCTCACAAATTTCGGCGAGCGTGGAGAGAAGCGAGCAATCGACTCCATGGAATCTTGGCTCAGCGGTCAGAACAGTCTGAAACCTATTGCATAGCAGGAACACCAGCGCCCCTGGTGCCGTGCGATATTACTCGGCGTAGTCGACAGAAATCTAAAGCCTCGAGGGTCGCGAGGCGAGAGGTCAACCAAGTCGATCTTGGCGTGGTCGATGGAGAAAGGCTCGTCCCGATGAGGGCGGGGACTGTCGTGCCGCATACAACACGTAAAGCGGTCCCGTTAGCGGCTGAATGTTGTCTGCGCTCGCGCTGCCATTTGGAGAAGCAAGGTGGCGCGTGGCGGTGTTAGACGAAGTTGTCGCGTCGAGCCGTGTCCATGCTGCGATGGCGCTTCCCCATTGATCGTCGCGGGGCGGCGTCGTCTTCGCCGTCTTGATACGCCATGGCATGAAAGGCGAGGCGGCAAAGCGGGCCGCGTTGGCCGTAGCGTAGGTCGTGACACCAGCCTCGGTGATGGTGGCGGCCGCGAGCTTCCGTGATGAGCCTCCACCGGCCGTCGGCGGTCTCGAGTAGAAAGCGAGCGCGTGTGACTGGCACATCTTGCTCGTCGCGATTGAAACCCGAACCCTGCGCCTTCCGTCCAGCTTTCGGCGGACGTCGGCGCTTGAAGGACGATGTCGGCTGAGGTGGCCATGGCGTGGTAGGAAAGCGAAGGCGAAGCGGGGCGGTCGGCCAAGGCGGAAAAAGCGGCCAGCAGTCGCGTCGCGTACCCTGCTTGCATAAGCGGGCGCTTCTCATATCTTGTAGCGTAGTACATGGCCCGTCGGCCGAGTCTGAGGGCTCCTCGTCTCGGCGTCGTCACGGATGTAGTCGGGGAGCAGCAAGCGAAAGGTCGTGCAGTGGCGGCGAAACGCCGGGCGTGGCGAGCGATGCTGGAAGCGGTCGGCGAAGTCTGCACCGTGGTGAAGGCGGTGCCGGCTTAACCGTCGGCTCCGCGGAGGTCGGCCGAACCGTTGGAGGCATAGGTCGCGGAAGCGCTCCCACGAAGGCATGCCGCCCTCGTCCTGCTCGAGAGCGTAGTACTATTTGCGCGGCGCCACGGAGGTGGTAGGAGGCGATCCACGTGCGGTCGGACGCGAGCGTCCGCCCCCTGGCCGGTCGCCTTTGGTTGGCCGATTTAGAAGTCGGCAGTCTGCGTCGTGGTGGCGAACTCCGGCTTGGTGAAGCGGGTAATTTCTTGCTGCGTCTTGGCGCCGCCGCGTAAGCGCCTCCTGCGGCCGGAGGTGGAGCGGCTTCCCTACGTGAAGCGGCGAACCCGCGAGTCCGCCGGCGTGGGCGACTCTTCTTTGACCGTGGTTTGGAGAGGCGCCTGCGTGTAGGTGGGCGTGTCAGCCCACGACGGGATGGCCGAGGGCGAGGCCGGCCACTTGACCTGATGGAGCGGCCGCCCGTGGTTGGCGACGGCGGCCGGTGGCGGCGAGATGAGGGGCACGACCGTCGGCGCGGGGCGGTGTGTCGGTGGCCCAAAGTTCGCCATCTCGCGGCGGAGGTCGCGAGGCGAGGCCACCTTGACGGCGTCGTGGGGAGCACGTCGGCCGCCAGGGCATCTGCGTCGGACGCCAGCGGCTGCAGGTGGTGTGGCATCTGCTGAGAGGTGGCGGCGATGATGTTGGCGTCGGCGGCGGAGGTGGCGAGGGCAATGGTGGTGGGAAGGCCATTGGAACCCATCGAACCAAAGCATCTAATACCAACTTGGAAGAGGCTAGGGTTCTACCTGTGTCTCTGACGGAGGGTCAGGTGGAAGCGAGGCCGAGGAGAGAAGGCGGCTGGCGCCGGTGGCTGCTGTCGGCTGCAAGGAGGAGGAGCGGCGCTAGGGCAGGAGGTGGCTAGGGTTTGGGGTCTCGCCTCTGGCTGAAGACGCACGCTTAATGTTTATTATCTCGATTAATCACGAAGGGGTACATATGTTTATATAGGAGGACAGCCTCCTCTAAACCCTAGATAACTTGGGCTAAGCCCATAACTAGCCACTAGTGGGCTTCTTACGGCTATACGTAAGACCGACCATAACAGTCGAGGTGTCATACAATTTGTGCCATGGCGCAGATTGTTCCTTGACGTCCATAAGCTCCAAGCAGTACAAGTTATAACTGCGGCCTCCATCTTGGAGCAAATATTTTCATCAAGGATGTCAGTCGCCCAGGTTAGAGGCTGTAGGTTAGGAAGCTTCACTGCAGTCTCATGGCGTACCTCAATCCAGCAAAGCTTAGCTCTTGGGCATTCAATAAGAGCATGGAAGATTGTCTCTTCATCAGCACCACATAGGAAACATGCAACAGTCTCCTCCGTGTGTCTTTGTCTCAGAACTGCTTGAGTTGGTACAAAACCCCTCAATATACTCCACCAGAATGAGCGAACTTCTGGATGGACACTCAGCTTCCACACTTCTCTCCATTTTGGCGAAGTTGCAAATCCTGATGACGCCCTCTCCCTTCATTAGCTTCATCTACTTCAAATTTTTCAGCAGCAATCATGTGATACGTCGATCGAACAGAGTGGTTGCCATGTTTCTCAAGAGCCCAAGCTAGAGTGTCTTCCTCTAGCCCTCCAATGGGAATTTTACATACTTCAGCAGCATCGAGGGGCGCAAGCTGAATGCGCGTCAGATCAATTTTCCAGCTATAGCCATCTTCGTTCACGAGTTCGCTGACTCTCGAGACAGTACTGTCAACAGGCTTGAATAAAGGCTTCAACCATCGCACACTCGGGATCCACTTATCATTCCGAACATCAATTGTTTCCCCACTGCCCGCTCTTTTAATTAGACCTTTCATCATCACCTCCCGTCCAGATAGAATCGCTCTCCAAGTATGGGATGAATTCTTCTTCTTTGTAGCAAGGAGGAAGTCTGTATGAGGGAAATATTTCCCCTTCAACACCCGCGCTCAAAGAGAATCAGGTTGCATCAATAGTCTCCAGCTTTGTTTACCTCGCATGGCAAGGTTAAACAGTTCGAGATCCCGGAAGCCCATCCCACCTGTAGCTTTTGCTCTTGTCATATGGTCCCACCAAAGCCAATGCATGTTCCTCTTGTTCAAAGTTCCACCCCAAAAATAAGTGGAGATGTTTGTCGTCACCTTCTTACAAGTTTGCACCCTTAACTCGAAGCAATTCATGGCAGAGGTTGGGATTGCTTGGGTGACCGATTTAATCAACACCTCCCTCCCACGTAGTTTAACTTCTAAGCACACCAACGTACCAGCGAGCGAACTTGCAAGCACACCTTCTGACCATCTTTGTCTCCATGAGGAAGACAATGTCGGGACGGTCCTGCTTCACCAACTGGTGGAGCTCAAGAACTGCCTCGGGCTTCCCACAACCCGACATTTTAGACTTAGGAGATACATTGAGGCCGGTGAAGTTGGGCTTCACTTGCCTCTGTTAGCCACCACCAATTCTGCCTAGAACATAAACTGATCTTGCCTCTGTTAGCCACCTCGAAAACAGCTACATCTGCCAAAACTGGACCTGACATGGAGGACGCACCACCACCCACATAAGTTTGCATGATTCGGACCATCACTAGATTGTTTGACTCTTCAATCTGTTGGACCATTTCGCCACCAGATTATTCTTTTGAGCGCTTGAAGGCTTCCTCTTTCTCTGTGTAGCAGCGACAACCCCAGACTTTGCCACAGGGAACAATTCTTTGGGCTCACAACACTTATTGCCTTTTCCCGCAACTGTCACAGTGTGCGCTTTCAGTGGAGACGATACCTCCTCGTCAGCCCTGTTATCTCTAACAAGTGGTTGTTTAGAGTACACACTTCCCGACGAGGCCACCCACGTCCACCTTATCAACAGTCCCACCCAGACGAGCGGTTCTTTTTCCCTTTCGATCGTTCATCCAATCGAAGGGCAAATCAACCACCCTCACCCAAATGTCCATCTTGTCAAAACATGGTTTGAGAGTTGGATTGAGCTTCTGTAGCAAGACAACATGTTTTCCTACCATCCACGGAGTGCCATTGAGGGCTATCTGAGTGCCATTGAGGGCTATCTCACTATCACATTTAGTCATGAAATCAACGATGAATAGGGTTTCTCCAGCTGATCTGGGGTGAATGCCCTTAGGATTCCCCCATGCTAGCTTCATTGCCGCCATAATCGTCTGTAGGTGCAGCAGGACCTTCCCAATCACCGATAGCCCCAACCCCTCAGAGGCATCCTCATCGTCACTGAGCACCAAGCGCGTCTTCACCGTCTGAAATATTGAGGCGATTCAACATCTCCTCCACCCCATGCCTTTTGTCCCCCGCCCTCTGCTGAATTCGGCTCTGTTCAGCATCATCTGTCGACACATTCTTTCCCTTGCTAGCTATGCTCATAGCAAACACACGGGATCCAGAAATGAAACAAGATAAAACTCCAGGCGAGCGCTGCACAAAGCGAGATCCAAGCATACATGTCTTCCCCTTTGTCAACCCGAGTAAGAAGCTCACAACTCAGCGGACACCTAGGATACAAGGAGCTCACAAATTTTGGCCAGAAGCGTAGGAGAAGAAGCAGAGCAAATGCGACTCACATGGAATGCGGCTCAAGGCGAGGTCCGAACCAAAGGTAAGAAGAGCCTATCAGATAGTTTAAAAAGCACCACCGGCCATTTGGAGTGCACGCCAAGAACAGAAAGTACACATCGGCAAAGAAGCGCAAAGAAGAGAAATCTAGAAACGCCTCGAGGGTCGCGAGAGCAGAGAGGTCGAGTGGTCAACCCACTTCTGATTCAGATTGACGTGTCGCGAAGTCTACTGCTGGAAGCCTCTTTTGAGACGCAAAGATGTGTTTCTATTAATAGGCTACCCAAAACTTGCAAGACAATAAATCACTTACAAGTGGCACCACAAAATATGAATGTGGTATGTTCATCAATGAACAACATTTAGTTAAGCTAATATGGGATTGAAAAGCTTTTAAATTTGGTGCAACAACCTGAAAGCTTATTAATTATCAGCAAAAATAACAGAATATTGTGAAGTACTTAGCGAAGTTTGAGAGTGCCATTCTAACTGTCATCGAATAATGTACTAACAACGATTTGACGAGTGATACCACAACCAAAATATTGTAGAATTTTGCATGCGTGCCGCCATGCCTGCTGCAGATCTTGTAGTTATACACAATAGTAAGGATCAACGAGCCCACTAAATTTATTCAGATCAGATTACATGATTCATCGAGTGTACACTAAATAATAATGATAGAGAAATGGAAACAACAGTTGTTTCCTCCAATTGATATGATATCTAAAGCTTAAGAGAACATGTAAGTAGGCGGATTAGTTTCAGTGATGGGCATGGAAGAATTGAGGGAGATAGCTCAAGCAATTGTTTGGGTGGTGCCAGGACCATCAACTGGTGCAAGGGGATTGTGCTTAGCACCAATGGATGTTTGCCAAGCGTACCGCCTTGTTCATGAGCCCGACCTTCACGTCGACAGCCCGACCGCTAACCTAACGACGAGAGGTTGCAATTGTGGTGCGATGGGGCGAGATGGTTGGAGGAATTCTCGGGTAGATGAGGGGAAGCTCGACTATTGGGCATCAGAGGAGCTCTTTGGGCGGTGATGTAGCGTCGATGTCGTTGTTAAGGAGCAAAGCAGAGCTCTTAGTGAAGTTGACCTTAAGCCCGAATGGTGTCCAAAGAGCTGCAAGATCTCCTTAATTGCGACCGCATCGCTCGCCGTCCGGTGACTGAACATCACGATGTCGTCAGCGTATAGCGAAAACATGGGTATTTTTTGGCGTGGATGAAGCCGTTGTATGATGTCGGTGTTGACAATATGCTGGATCTCGAGGACATCGACTGTGAGGATGAACAGCTGGGGCGAGAATGGGTCCCCCTTGCGTAGCCCATGTCTGGTGGCCCTTGATCTCCGTTGATCGGCACTTATGTGTGTTAGTGGAGGATAGCAGGATCACGAGCCACTTGATGAACATGTCGTTGAACCCATATTGTTGTAGCACCTCGAACAGGAAGGACCACAAGACGGTGTCGAACGCGCGGGCGAGGTCGAGCTTGAGTAGGACCTGTGGTGCACAGTTGGGCAATAGGTGGGTGGATTGCTTCACGAGCACAAAGTTGTTGTGGAGACTCCAGCCGCTGGTTGGCATTGACGAGGCGGTCGAGCTTGGGGCCAAGGCGTAGCAAAAGGAGCTTGGCAAAGACCTTAGCGATCATGTGTATGAGGTTGATTAGCTGGTAGTCGCCTAGGGCGCTCGCGTCGGCCCGCCTTGGTAATAAGGCCTAGCCTTGTTTAGGCGATGGAAACCGCGACCACACAACTCGTAGAGCTGTGGAACATGTTTACCACGCCACCCTTGATGATAATCCAACAAGTGCGCAGGAATTCCACAGTGAATTGGTTAGGACCTGGTGCCTTCGTGCACGCCATGCATTTCATCGTCTCCCAAATCTTGTCAGCGACGAAATTTGCGTTGAGGTTATGCAGCTCACCGTTATGCTTTATTAGATGGCAAAATTGAGCGTATGCTCGCGTTTGGCAACCGTGCTCGGGAGCCCATCTAAGAGGAAGAACGTAGCCTCGACCGTGTCGGCTTGCTCAGTGATGATGAAGTCACCGATGGTGATGGCGTGCAACCTATTCTTCTGCCGCCGGTAGTGCATTGATGGTGGAAGGATGTCGTGTTGGCGCCACCGTCTTTTAGCGTGGCAAACTTAGCATGCTGTCAGGCGATGGTTTGCCCGAGAGACGCAAACCCGAGGTCGGAAACCTTGAGTTGTCTGTGTAGTCACGTTTCATGCGGCGAGAGCAGCCAATCCTCCTACGCCCTGTTGAAACAGAGGATCTCTTCCCAAGCGATCGCAACCTTCAGACACACGCTACCGATAGACTTGGCACTCCGGCTGGTGAGCTTTCCTACAGTCTAGCCTGTAGGCGCAACGTTTGCCGACGGAAGGGATCCATGCCATGCACAGAGCACCAAGCTTCCGAGACGGTATCGCGAAGTTGTCGAGGTGCAGTCATAAATCCACAAACCGAAACCGGCGTGAAAGCGGTGGCGGTGCGTAATCGAGCGAAGAGCGGTCGTGATAAGAGACCACAGACCTGTGAGCCGCAGTGGCACTTCCCGGCCGGGTCCTCCCAATCCGAGGTGCAGAAGAAGAGATCGGGTATATATGTGCTCATTCGATCAGGTATATCTGTGCCCGTGTAGATAGATCTCCTTCAGCGCTAGGTGATTGTGCATCTGTCGGAACCGAGTTATCATGCGTCTGTTCAGGTTACTATTGTTCTTGTCCTTGTCGTGGTAGAGACTAGGTTGAAATCACTATAGAGTAACCACATGCCCGGCAATGCGCGTACGCCCGTGACCTCCTTGAACACTATTTTGTTGGTGTCGCTTAGCGGTCGGTAGACGATTGTGAGCCACCAAGGGGTCCCGTTGCCGTGGACACTTCCGTAGAGAGCGTGTTTGTGGACCATAGGGTCGGTGATCATGACTAAACAAGACCGGGCAACCTGCGCACGTCCCTGACCTCCTACTTGAACTCTATTTTGTCGGCGTCGTGTTGCGGTCTGTAGGCGATTGTGAGCCACCAAGGGGCCCCGGTGACCGTGGACACTTCTGTGGAGAGCGTGTTCGTGGAACACATGGTCGGTGATCATGAGTGTCGTGGTCTTCCAAACAAGAAGTATCCTACCGCGTGTGCTTTGTGCTGGCAGGTAAGCGTACTCATCGAGATCGGATTCTAGCAACTCAAGCACAACCGATGAGCAGATCAACTCCATCTTAGTTTTTTTTGCAAGCATACAATGGAGGCGCTAGTGGTATTGAGCAGCATACCATGCCTAGGACACAGGCACACGCGTTCATGTCGTGCATGTTGCAATTGGAGATTCTAAGGTCGTGATCCATAGGAAGCAAGATAGTTCGGAGTGCCAGAACGCAACATTGATCAAGACGTTTGTTGCGCCGTGGTGACCTGCGGCGTGTCGAGGCAGGATGACAGCTCACGGTCAACGAGGGCGTATGGGATTAGCGACGCGAAGAAGCCATAGTATGTTTTATTCCTCGATGACTGTGATCTTCTGGTTGGCTCCAATGATCCCTAGGGCGCGAAACTCCCCCGATGACTGTGATTTTCTGGTTGGCTCCAATGATCCCTAGGGTGCAAAACTTCTAGACTCGCGCATGGCGCTCTGTCGTGGGTGGCTCGCCGGTCTAAGAGCATGAGGTGTCTGTCGATCGATTGGGGCGCAGAGCATGAGTTGTCGTCGTGGGCGCCTCCGTAGCGTTGGCAGTGTGGCGTTCAGGTGCTTGGTCGCTCAGTGAGGAAATCTCCGAGCGTCCACGTCTTCGGTGCGCGATGGCGTGAGCGGCTGATGGTGATCTATGGCGACATCCAAGTCTTGGACGCACAAGGAGATGGTGTCAGAGCCAGGGTCTGCGTGCCATTTGTATCCGTCACGGGCTGGGCCTCTCGCATGGGGTTGAATCCTCGCTGACGACATTTGAATCGCGCTGGGCCATGGGCCGGTGGAGGATCGTCCTTTGAGGTTGTGGGCTTCTCGCGTGTCTTTGGCCCATCTTTGCTGGCGCTGTTCGTCAACTCTAACGTCGTGGAACGGTCAACACAAGCTGCCAAACCGGCGGCAGGGACATAGATGGGCGAGGCATCGCTTTTCATTGACAATGGATCCACCTTAGGGCTCGTGTTGTGTCCTTAGGATAACAAATCGGGCACGACAGCGACCGAAGCCATTGGGGTCGTTGGCGAACGATTGGCAGAAGCTACCAAACCGGCAGCAGGGACAATGGTGGGCGAGACATCGCTTTGCCCGACAAGGGATCCGCCTTCGAGCTTGTGCAGCGTCCATAGGATAGCAAATCGTGCACGACGCTAATCGAAGCCGGTGGGGTTGTTGGCGAGTCTGATTCCTGCCTCGCGGTGGGAGTGGTCGTTGCAGTGTGGTCGAAGGTTCGCTTTGCCCTAGGCAGGAGGGACAAAGAGCAAACGGGGAGGCCCTAGGTGTCTCGGGGTCGTTGGTGCCAGGCGTGGAGGACGATTTTGTTGGCGCGGGGGCCAAGATGTCTCCGTCTCTTGCTGGGCTCCTTGTCCGAGAGCGCTTTTTGGCGCTTTTCCCGTTTTCTTTTTTGGCACGGTGACAAGGGCGACAGGCCCCACGCTATCCAAGCCATGGGTCCATCTAACTTTCCATGCTCGTTCCACGACGGCCACGACGCATGTTTGAGCCGCCGTCGATAATAGCCACTTCGGCCACCCCATCGCCGCGCAGCGCCCGGGGGGGGGGGGGTGAGGGCTAGCCTTGTCCACCCAGGGGTGTCCAAGGACATGCCATTGGGGGCGCCAGTGCGACGCTTCTTGTGTCCCCGGCGAACGTGCGGCTTGAATCCACAGGATCATCACCAGACCGACCTCGCCACTAGCGTCTCCGCTAACATCGTTGCGGTCATCAGCAGGTGCTGCTTGGATCACCATGTCTTGCAGGGAAATGGAGCCGACGACGCGGATGGTGACTAGGTACGTCAGAGTGTTGCTAGGGCAGGGATCAGCTCCATGATATCCAAGACAATGCGAGCTCGCGTCTGCTCGCCGGGTCGTTGGTGCGTGTTATCAACCGGAAGACTTCGAGATTGGCTCGTGAGCACATGTCTGGGTGTAGTTGCTCGAACGAGCAGCCTGCGCCAAGGAGGTGCTCGGCCATGTAAACATGTCATGCATGGGCAGGGATGCCACAAAGCTCAAGCTCGACACGGTGATCTAACCTGTTCTGGTTGGCGTGCGCTAGCCTGCCAAGGCCGGAGAGAGAAGGTGAAACTCGGGTCGCTGATGAAGTGTTCGCCGGCGAGGCGGCCATGCGCGGGCTTGGAGTTGAAGAGGATGAGGAAGTCCTTTGGGTTGTGGATGTGGCCGGAGAAATCGCTAGGGAGGAGCTCTAGGGAGTTATCGAGGACTATCTCCACCTGCTCCATGGACACCGTCGGCCTGGTACCCATGATAGAGACGATCATGGCTGCTGCAGGACCCTCTTGGTCTCCTCGATCTCGATGGAGCCGGACACGATGACCTGTGCTGGCTGAGGGGGCAAAGGTGATAGAGGAGTGTTGCGTGCAGCCTGCTGCATGGCAGTGGTGTCGTCGTTCCCTGCACCAGTACGCGAGCTTTGGTGCGGTCCTGGGCATGCGTCTTCAGCGTGCAATCTCGAGAGCGATGGCCTGAGAATAGGCAGCAACGGCACATGGTTTTGTTAGGGCAGCCACGTGTTGGATGGCCATGCTCGTGCAGCGGAAACAGAGGCTTTTCTCCTCATCTAGTGTGGGGCTGCAATAGCTTGGATGGGCCTCGTCAGCGCGTCGAGGGCGGCGCTGTTGGTGGCTCTTGCGCCTGGGCCTCTTGTAGCCATCGGCGTTTGGCCCGCGAGGCGTGACGCTGTGGACCTCGAGCGAGGGCTGAGGCAGGTGGAGGTGTGGGCATGACGAGGGTTGGGTGCCACGATCGCTGCTAACGAACGGCGATTTAGGCCGGGAGGGCGCAAGGTAGGAGGCCGCAAGCAAGTCAGTAGCTGCATGAGGTCGAGCTGGAAGACCCGTCCTCGGTGTGCCACCAATGATCCTCATGGCGGTGGTCGCCATAACCGCTGGTTGGAGGACATTCTTGTGGGGAGAGGCTACCGACGGGGTTTCAACGAAGCTAGAGGTAGGGGCTAGGGTTAGGGCTCGAGGAGGTGGGAGCGGACCACGTTCTTTCGTTTTCTTTCCATGTTTTCTATCGCGGAAGCTATGCTGATTTGAGCCTGTTTACAACCCAGCGATCCCCTTCCTAACTTATAGGCAGCTGATTGGGTGATGCATGTTTTAGCGTTGTTCTAGTGATGCTTCCCTATTGTTCTGCATTAAATTGTCATATGGATATGTTTTTCTGTGCAACCATATAGCAATTTTAAGTAGATTTTGCTAGAGGCTACTTTCATCACTAGTGGTAGCCAACTTATCATATTAAGTAAATTAAATTTGATAGACATTGAGTTGCCGATGATGGAAGAAGTTATTTTCGCAATTGGTCGTGATAGTTACTCCCTCCGTCCCAAAAAAGATGTCTCAGATTTGTCAAAATTTGGATGTATCTATACAGTAAATTGTGTCTAATACATCCAAATTTAGACAACTTTGCGACATCTTTTTTGGGACAGAGGGAGTATAAACTTACCGTTACCTCATTCAACTAGTAGATGCAGGTTGGGAGGTTTGGGTTATATTACGCACTTGAACAATCCTTGTTGAGTGTTTCACCTTCCTTAATGTTTCACATTCATGCACCAACTAATGAATGAATAGAAATGTGCTGAGTGATTCTCAGGATATCTTTGCGCGATCTTGTTCCTTTCAGAAACAGAATTTAGTTGGTGATTATCCCTTTTGGTTGAATCAACTGTGCTTCCCTTGTTGGCTTGTTGGGGCTTATATCACATCACTTCCTTTCTAATACTACACGACACAGTATTGTAAGCAGCAAATGTGCATATAACAGCGCCTTATTGACTGTTTGCATGCTTCGAGTTTGATAATTATTGGGGCGAAATTATTATTGTGTGACAATGATGAGCTGTTGCTTGTAAGATGTTTGTGAGCCTAGGAGTAATAATTGTTGGAGTATGTTGCTAGTAAGATCAGTAGTTCATCTATATATTTCGAAATGACCATGTATACCTGGAGCAGTTTGTAGAATTATGACTGGGTGATCTTAAATTAAGTGGGATTGACTAATAAATGTTTGTCTGTTTCCTTGATAAGCAAATTTTAAGTTGTGTTCTCAATTATTTTTGTCAGGCTGCACTGATGCTACCAAGACTAACAACCATTATATAACTTTTAGAATTATATAGCTCGAAAAAACATGAGCTTTATCAAATACATGCCCTGCTATTATTAATTGCTTGTGCTGTACCCTTGAAGGAAGGGACGCCGCAGACCACGCCATTGTGGCAGGAGGAGGTTTGGCCGTGGCGGCCAGTGAAGAATTTTCAGGTAAATTGCTGATTTTGCTTACATGTGCCGTAGTTGCAATTTGTGGATGGCGCTGATTTTTTTTGCATAGTTGTGTCGGGTGCGGTGTAGTTTAATTGCAACAATCAATTAGATGACTACTTGGTGATCTAGAACCAGTAACTGAAGACATGTTTTATGCGAGGCTTAACAGTTTATTTCAAAATATATTTTTCATTCCTGCAATACATGATTTTCTGTTCATTTGAAGCATTAATGAGGCGACTAATACATCTAATTACATAATTAGCCTGCAATATTTTGGATGATGTTTGTCGTTTATCTCTGTTTACTTGTGTATCTAAGAGTGTTCATGTGTCAGAAAAATTATGAGTCAGTTGAGAGTAGTCCATTTTTTGTAGCTTTTGATCCTAGTCTACTTTTGGCCTGTTATTCTTCTTTTATAGAGGCCACGATGGGCTTTGGTTTGCGGAAAACATTTATTTTGTTCTCATATATAGTTAAAAACAGTGGCAGACCAAGGATTCGGGTACGACCAGGGCTAAATCCTACTGGCAAAAAAGTAAAAATCCTAAAAGTAAAAAAAACATACCATGTCATCTTAATTGACACTATATTACATTCGATCATATGATATTTTAAAAATTCTTTCTGAAATCTCATAGTATGGTTTGTTGCTAATTTCATAGAAAAATTGTGACCAACTGGTTAGCGCAGAATTAATAGAAAATACTCCCACCTACAAGTATTTCAAATATTTAAACGTATCTCTTCAACTGGCTTGTGAAGGCTACTATCTGCGAGAATGTCATCTAGATTAAACTCAACACCAGGATTCCTGATTGACCACAATGATTAGGATGTCTTGTTGTGGCTGAGTGTCTAGTCGGCCCAACCAACCATCTGGTTTCTGTCCACATCTATTTGGAATACCTGAGCCCAGAATTGGCGAATTGTGAAGCTGATGAAACTAAGATGACATTTGTCGTGATTAGAAAGATTCTAACATCTTTGCTCAATTCATTTTCTATGTCTACGTTGTCAGATTGAATAAAACCAGTTAATCAAAGTGTCTAACCCCTAATATCAGTATTTGGAAATAGTAATCAAATAAGAGGAAACGATTGGAAAGGCAAACAATTACCTAAAAACCAAGAGCACCAAATAAGACACCAGCCGCCCGTTGGAGGCGGCGAGCCCATAATTCCAGCGGAACGCCGGAGTGTGGGACGGAGGCAACGGGCGTGGGGCTGTGCAGTGCGCTGTGAACAAATTAATTGACAACCTGGTTGTTGTTAGCCCTTGGCCTTCCGACTCCTTAACACGGGTTAAACTCCTGCGAATTGCAATTTTCAGTAAAAAATCTGAATGGGTTACCAGTACTACACGGGCCCAGACCAGGGCTGCAGCCCTGGCTGCTGGGTACACAGTTCCGCACCTGGTTAAAATTACACTGACAATAGCCCATACCGTCTACTATCTAGGTCGGATACTCTGACTGCTAGTTTCTTAATCTGTGCAAGTTTCAGTTGCTGTATTGATACTTCATGCCAAAATGAAACTCCATGTGTCTAGTTGCTTTTATTTGCGTCATAGGCCCAAAACTTCCAACTGACAAGTTTTTTTTAATCTTCTTAACTGGACAGGTCTGCGTGAACCCATGTTTTGAAGGAAGGCCGTTACTATTTTGGAATAGTCAAGTAATGATAGAGGTGGTAATTTTGATGCAGTGGTGTAATCCAACAGTTGGGATGCAATGATTAATTAACTTGTCCTAAAAACAATTAAGCAACTTGTATGAGAATTATGGGACGCGTGGCTCCTCTGGGGACTATATAACCAGGGAGAGTGGGAGGATGGGTGGCACGCTACCAAAAACCCTATTTTCTTTGTCTGGTCTATTTTCCTGCTTTGCCTTGTTCTTTAGCTTTTCTTTTTTTCCCAGCAAGATATCACTGTTTGGGCCTGAACCGCTAGGCGCTAGCTGCCCAGCTCAATCCTAGCAGCGGAGACTGCCACGGGGCCGGCCCTGAGGGAGGGCGCTGGCCTGGGCCCCTGAAACCAACTGGGGCGTATGCAGTGAGGTGGCGGCGCCATTAGATGCAAATTTGTCTGTCGTGCTGTTGGAGACGATGGAGGAAGCTGGAATCTGGAATCGTTACATCTTACTAATGGGCTGAAACTTGGCCCTTTTTTCCTAGCATGGGCTGTTTCTCCTTTTGGCAAGGAGGGCAACGAGGAGTGGGGCCTATGGGACAGACACAAGAGCGATCCAGGAATTTCAGCACAAAATTGATGTATTTTCTTCGGCTCAAAAACCAATGGAGGCATTTCTCGTTCCATTTTTCTCTAAAAACAATTCAAACCAATCTAATGTTGAGTGCTCTAATCTATATCTATACCTAATAATAAAGGCACCAAGGTTTCTCCTTGTACGTCGTTTTTGGACGATTTTACCCCTATTAGTTTGGAGAAATATCATGGACTGCCACCGATAAGTGAGGCTCGTACCGGTTTGGCATTTTTCCCTAGTCGTCTATCGTTTTGGTCGGTGGAAGCGGATGCAGGACTGGACATAGAGGTGCCACCGGGGAGCTCCGCCGAGCAGTTAGAAGTCGGTCAGAGGAAGCGGACTTCAAAGAGGTAGGGCCGACGTGGAGGCTCCCGAGATAAGGGGGCCCGGAAGAGGCGGATGTCGAGGAGGCAAGGCCTCCTGAAGGGATTTGTTGGATGTGGACATCGCCCATCGCTACCGGGCCTCGCCACCGGGGCAAGCTCCTCGTGTGCGGCAGGAGAACGGCGGGCGGGATTGGGAACACAGGAAGGGGTGCACAGCTTGGAATTGTGGGGCGGTTATTTGCAGGGAGCCAGCGACTGCGGCATCAAGCCAGATCCGGTGGATCTCCGTGAGGCAAGCGGCGACATTGAGGGAGACAGCAAAGGTGACATTGAGGGGCTCGATGCCGTTTGCCTCTCTTCTGTGTCCGGACCACACAACCCTCCTTTCCCAACACGCAATCGGGTTCACAGGTGCTCGATTCATCAGCAAAAGGGGAGAGAAGGATGTGAGTTGCGGTCGAGGTCCAGGAAGGATCATACGACCGTGGAGCTCCTCGTCGATTTGAACAGGCGGAGGCCTAGGATGTGCAGCCGCAGCGCCTCGGGCGGGAAACAGATGCTCCTATTTGCGCGTGGAAGAGGTCCAGGATCCATCCGCGCATGCTAGCTGTCTTGGAATATATCGGTACAGATCCCAAATGTTTTGTTGATTGAATCAGACAAATTTGTATATTCTAATTTGCAGTGCGAGAATTGGAGTTCACCGAATGTGCAAACCAAAGATGCAAATTTTTAGAGACTTCTCCAAATTCACATGATAGTCAAATTTGACACATCCGTTGGCTAGGGTTATGATGGGCGATCAAAGTTTAGCGCATCTTTTTTATCGCGCCAGTTTTGCACCAAAAGTTCATATATTTTTTTCGTGGCAGCGCACAGGCAAATTTGCTAGTTGTTCAACAACTAACCCTAGTGCGATAAACCTGGTGCGCCAGATCTTAAAGAGCTAGGGTGGCATCAAGTCAAATGTAAGACAATGGAGTAACCATCAGGTGATGGGGGTAGACAATAGTTTGGCAAAGACCGTAACTCTGATCTAAACCCAAAAAGAATAATAGGTCAAATGCCCATCAGCTAACCCTTTGTTGGCATGCCACAGAACAACCATATCGTTCTTTGCCGGACGCCAACCAACAGTATAGCTCACCACCACAAGGTCACGATAATAGACGCCGCACTATAGCACCCACATGTAGCATAATTTTTTCACAATTATTTATTTAATTGGTAGATTGATTTCACTGAAATGCACATCACAATTTTGGCGTGACATACCTATTGGCGAAATGCTATGTCCGCCACTGCAGTCGGAACATGTTCTAATTGGAAACGACATATGGTTTTCTATGGTACAATCATTGCCTGGCGTGTGTGGGTTAAATCTTTAGCAGTGATGTAGAAAGCTTGCGTAACTGTAGCATTGTTTTTCTGTCTCTCGGGGCAAACTTGCAATAGACATGTTGTGCTCGGAGTTCGTTCAGTTAGTAATTGACTAATAAATTTAAGAAATCTAATTGCATGTTTGGTTTATATGCAATGACAGTTTCATGTTTTTCAAAAAGTCTAGGAGCTTTTAGAGAGTGAAACCATAGATGATTCCTCGAGCTACCAACTGCAAGCTAACGTTCTTCATTTACTCGACATGTTGATGCGGATTCGAGTTTAAGACATCATACTAATTTAAAACTATCTCTTGTTTAAATACCCCCGCATGTAAAACGGTAGGGGAAGAATAGAGATAATATATAAAGAGCAGCCCCAGTGCATGATAAGGTCCGACCACTTTGGGTCTATTGTACGCAGCCTTTCCCTACATTTCTGCAAGAGGCTGTTTCCAAGAATAGAGATAATATATGAAATACGAAAATGAGTGAGTAAGAGCATCTCCAGCGAGCCGACACAAATCGGACATTTTTTGGTTCATTTGTGTCGGCTCGGGACACAAAACCAGCAATCGTCCGTTTGGGTCGTGGGGTGGCCACGGCGTCCCGCCCCATGTTCTCCCACCTCTGCCAAGCTCTATCGCCGGCGTAACGGCACATCCTGTCGCCAGCCACAACCACCAAGAGGTTTGGGTTCCCGCCGGCATTTCCTGCCGCACATTCCCGCGTGCGACTGTTCGTTCCCGTCGTTGTTTCTCACCATGTCCTCGGCTATAAGAAAGTCGGCGCCGACGGGATGGAAGGCACACCCAAAAATATCCATCTCCTCTAATGCCTCGCCGCAAGATCGCCACCTCGGGCCGGTAATGCCAGATTGCCCTCAACCGCTTCCCTAACGACCATGTGGCGGCTTCCCACACAATGGATGCGGCTGACTAGGCGACGGAGATGGGGCTACCCTTCGTGGGGCACGCCGGTCCTGTCCCCGCCCCGAGTTGCCTCCATATTCGTCTCTCAAGAAGCCGAGTCCGCTCTCGCTTGTCCGGCATCCTTGGTGAGAGGGATGCCGAGGCGGCGAGGCACAGCTCTGGCGGTACGACGAGGCACAACTCTGGCTGTACGACGAGGCGCACTACCTGGCATACCAGCTGGAGATGCAGAACAGGCGCGCACACCATGACGAGATCGACGACGAGCAGGTGGAGATCGAGTCGTGTGTTGGCGCAGATGATCGTGCAGGAGCTGGCGCAACAGGAATCCCAGTCCTACACGATTCAGGAGACCGGGGAGGCAAACCGCTTGGCACTGCTATGGGCAGACGAGGAGGAGAGCGCGCGGTGGCAGGCAGCCATGGATGAGAAGCGGCATCAGAGGGAGGCCGAGGAGGCAAATGCGTGCTGGAAGGCAGCCCTGGAGGAGGGGCAGCAACAGAGGGAGACCATCAGCCATGCTTGCATTGACGCGGCCATCTAGAGGGTGCGCCGTGCCATAGGCCAGGGGCACATCGACGAATCCCGCGACGAAGGCGGCCACAGAGGCCGAGCTGACGATGACATGTAGGCTCGGCCACCGTAGGAAGGATGGCTGGCGACGAGTTGGCTGGGCCGTCGAAGGGCCCCGGGCGTAGAATCTAGTACCCAGTAGTTTCAGCAAAACTTTTTAACTATGCCTATTAATTGAACTAGTTATATGAATTATGATCACCGGAAGACGGACCCGAACGCAGAGTCGCAGGCCGTTCGCGCGCTTCCGCCAGCCCGAGCCAGCTTTGGGTCCGTTTGCGTCGAGTCACAGGCCGTGTGTCGGCTATCCGCCTGTCTGAACGGAAAGAAACGGATGCTTCCGGTCGATATGCATGGAGATGCCCTAAATAAAGGAACATCGTGACCATAAGCTGCAGTCCATGGATAGGCACTGGATGAGATTGCTGGAACTAAGAGTTCCCACTCGAGGAGGTTTGATACAATGCATGAAAGTTTCCGAGAGCGAGAAAATGGTTTATTCGCTTGGTGGCCGGCCTCCCGGAATTCTCAACGGTGCTAGACATGAACCACTCGGTCACTCTGATGTTGCATCATGGGCCTGGAAGAGGACTACATGAACGATGTCCTCTTGCGCAACATGGGATGCTGTACGAAGATGAACTCCCCATGGATTGGCATATGAAATATTTGGGTCGAAGAAGGGATGGGGAGCAGACGGACTGAGTTGTTGCGAAGATTAGGTGTCGGTGAAGACTGAAGACTATAGATGCAACTGGGATGGAATGTCCGCTTCCCGTAATATACTACCCACCGGTATTTACGCGATTATAGCTAGGGACACGAGTTATCCGACCTGAAACCTTACTGAAGACGAACAGTGCATGCGAGCTGGCAGCAGTGTCCCGCTTGCATTAATTAATACGGTGTACATGTACGTATATGGACGGCGTGACCCCACGGTTCTCCACCGTAATTCTCACCAAGCCAGTAAGTACTATCGCTTACTACATTTTGTTATCATTTTAACATAGACCACACACATAGATCTCGCCAGAAGAAATGAGATTAAACCAGATCTGGATGTTCATTTTAGTACTACTAATCAACTGAATTTGCTATCCGGCCCTCACTCCCCGGGTACCCTAGGGCCAGCCAGGGTTTTTCTTTTCACCCCAATCCTGAATCTTAGGCGGCATCAAGTTTTTCTCTCTGATCTCAATTGGATCTGCGCCCAAATCTCTACCAATACAGATTGTCATACACCTCGGAGAGAGATCTCATATGTCTATTAGCTTCCTCCTTTGGAAAACAATCACCGCTCCCACTAGCGTTGAATCCCCTGAGGACATCGCAATGGGAGTGACAGGTTTGAGCCAATGAGACATTAGGAAGAATTTCATATTCGGAATGATATTGAGGCCAATGTCAAATAGGGTCGACTTTTTTATTTTCTCCTATGGTTGCAGAACTATTGAATGAGGAATGCACGAGAGGCTAGGGTGCAAGTTGGAGCATACTCTCCGTGGTGCCCCTAACCCAGCCCCCCTGTAAGTGTAACCCCGTTCATAGGCGCCGTCTTCAAGAGCACTAGAATTGATGGAATAAGTAGATTTAATATGTTTACTTTACTGTTTTTGGTTATATTCCTCCTCTTGGAAGGCCGAATGGCAAGTATGTTGCAAAGTCAATGCATAAGTGTGTAACTTAGTCGTGTTGAAATCTTTGGGCGTGTCCAACGTTTTGACCAAAAAATTGGAACATGTTTTGAGTAACTGTGAGTTCCATGTGTGTCAACTATTTTCTCAGATTTGAATTGATATGAGGATATTGTTTTCAGACTTTTTGCAAAAAAGAAAAGAAAAGGGGAGTAAACCATGGCATCTGCATGAATTGATGCACAAAACAGTTAAGTAATTTAGAATATTTCCACGGAAGCATTTCCCTAAGAGCATCCCCAGCCGAGCCCCCAATCGCCCCCAACAGGTTTGGGGGGTGCCGGGCGTGAAAATCAACCCAGCCGCACCCCAACCGTTTTTTGACTGCCGGCCGACCCCGCTGAGAGCGCCGGCAACCCCGCTCCGCACCCGGTCCACAGGGGGTCTAGCGGGGGCGCCGGACGTCGAATTCAACAGAGTTACAAACTGTAGGGCCGCCTTGCCAGAGAGTGGGCTGGCTTTAGCAGGCGTTATCCGCCTCTTGTTCCCAACTCCGGCGGGATAAACAAAATAACATAGATAGATTCGAGATAACCTAGATACAAACTACTACTAATAGATCTCGCCGCCGGCCTCCTACACCTCCTATTCGAGGTTCACGACGTCCACCTCCGGGGCACCATGCGGAGCGGCTGGATGCAGACCACGCCGTCACCGTCGACGATGGGCTCGGGCACCTGCTCCTCTTCCTGCTCCTCTGGGAACGCCGTAGCGCGGCGCCAGATCACCCGCCGATGCGGAAGGTACCGACGACGCGCGGAGGAGGCGTGAACGCGACTGGTGGAGGGGCACGAGGAGCGGCCGGAGTCGCCCGTCGGGCTGCTCCTGGAGGCGGCGCCGGTTGGCCGGAGACGAAGCCCCAGTGCGTAGGGAGGGGATGCGCTCCGCGGAGAGCACCCACCCGTTCGGCTGCACCGAGCCGATGCATGGCACCGGCTGCCGGTACTCCCAGAGGGCGAGGGCGTGCTTGGTGCGCAGGTTGTAGCGCGGCGTCGGCGTCCTCTTCTTCTTCCCGGACGACGAGCCTGCCGGAAGGGCGAGAAGGTCTCAGGCTTGCCGTCGCTTGCCATGGTGGAGAAGTGGAAGAGGAGTGGAAGAGGAGGGGACTGAGCCTTCTAGGCGGCGACGCGCCCGTTTTATGCCTGGCCGCGCCTCGTGCCATTAACTCCGGCGTGGGGAGGCGAGCCGGCAAGCGTCACCGACCTCGCCGTCGTTTCGTGTCGCCTGGGGAACCGGCGAGGTCATTTACTAAGTTTGACCACGCCTCCCCGGGTCGCTGCTAGGCGAGCCCCACTGGATCCCGCTGAACGCCGTTCATAACGGCCGTTGATGCGTGTGTTTGGGGGTTCTCGATGGGGGCGACGACCGGGAGACGCGCCGGACACGCACGGAAAACGCGCGCCGGTCCACCCTCAAACGAACGACCGGGCGACACGCCCGGTCGTCGTTTAGGGGTCACGGCTGGAGATGCTCTAAGATCCGCTCTTTTATTTGCACGCACTAGGATGTGGACATACTATGGACAAAGTCAAGAAAAAGCAGACCGATTATGTGTGAAAAAAGGGACAAATATGAGTGGCCTTGGATACATTGATTTTTTTTGCACGCGAAGGTGTTTTGAAACTGTTTGTTTTCGCTATTATGGTTGGACAAAATTATGAGGATTCAAGACCACTTCGATGAGCGACAGTTTGAGAAAATCATCTTTCTAATTATTATTTTTGTTCCAACTGACTGAATTATAGGCTGAAAATAAATCAAAATTTCTGAAAAGAAGGAGAAATATTTGTTTCCAGAGGTCGGGAGCACGGGATCTGCACTCCCATCCCACGAGACTGAACACGAGCTGACATATTGCAGCGAGCATGTCAGATCTATATAGCCTAACAAGAAAGC